>JAWDGP010000471.1:135000-165000 GCA_033675545.1 Elysia crispata
GTGACTACATCGAAAAATAGAGTGCTAAGTATGTAGCTGAGATATTAAGCTTTCGTTTGACGTATTGTTTATGTATATGCTGTGAAAAATTAAAAAGTTATGATTAAACGGAACTTAATTATCAGCCTGCCCTCGTATGTTACTTACTTTTTGTAAAAACGTTTTTTCGCCATTATTCTCCCTTGATTTTTCGTACAACGCCAAGCAAAACGACCGACAGGCAAGCTTGTGGAAAGAGAAAGGCTTGCAAAAGTGAATATAAATATATTCTTTTTTTTAAATAAAGAAAACTCTTACCGTCATAATTCTATAGAGTCAATGTATGAAAAAAAATATTAAAGTGCGAATATTAGTGCAACCAAAAAAGAAAAAAAAATCTTTTTTCTTTAAGTTTTACCAAAGCCTGCAGACCTTCTTTGGAATTTTATCAGCTTTGTATGAAAACTACCTATTGGACTTATGAAATTGTAATAACAATCCGTTTTGATAACGAATGATTGAAAATGGCAAGAGCTAATTTGTTTCTTTGTTGTTGTTTTTTTTTGTCTTTTGGGTGTTTTTTTTTTTTTTTTTTTTTTTTGGGGGGGGGGGGGTTTCTTTCTTCCTAACCTCCAGAGCGTAAAGTTTTCATATCTGTTTAAGGATTTTCAAATAGTATAAGGTCTCAACGAAAACACTACGGTAAACAGATTTGTGTCGTGAAATCCTGAACATTTCGGTGTTCGGCTTCAGGTCTAACATAGTTAGGACAGACTTATTAATCGACGATATAGGATTCTAACCGTCTAACTCTATAATTTGGCGCCATACTTTTTTTTTTCATATTTAGTTACAGCATCACTTTATCAATGTTTTACCATAACGGGGGTCCTCATTTGACCAATAAAAAAACATGTTCGAAAGAACTTTTCTAAACGGCTATAATAATTCGCCGATCAATCAGAAAATTCTAAGCAGCTAACTCGATTTGGAGCCACGGAACAGAGAGAAGCCCGGTTTTGGTTTGTTTCAAGCTAAACATCCACAAATGTAATAGGCAAGTTCTTAACATATTATGGGAAAGTTAACTGAAACGCGAAATTACTTTTATTTTATCATAGTTTAAAATCAAAACATTTGAACGGCCTGATTTTCTTTAAAAAAGCATGCTTTTATGATGTGATAAAGTACTCAGAGCAGCGATGTAGCAGGGCAGTCAAGTCAGAACTGATGGCGCTACAGCAGACTGTCGCTTCCCTGATGTTACAATCGTAGCCGGTTAGAAAGTTCATTATGAAACGAAAAAATGGCGAATCCCTTTAGCAAGACGTTATTTAAGTAATGCTTTGCCACCATTCGGAGTCATTTAAAGAAAAGATTTTGTAAAAAAAATAAGTCACTTTTGCTTCATATTTGATTGTTGTTTTTTTTTTTTTTTTTATCATCCTTGTCTAAAAGTGCGCTAGTTCTTGACAAGTAAGTTGCAGATCCTTTAAAAATTGTTCTCGATTTCTACTATGGCTTTCAGATTTCTCATTAAACATGTCACAAATAAGTTCTTGATTTTACCGTTTTTTATATCTGTGTGATCGATGCAAATCGATGAGTCGCTTTCCTCAGGATGAGTCCCTCCTCCTCTTGCCAAAGAATTAAAAAACAAACAAGAATCGAGATAAACCAACAATCCAAATACCCAAGAATCCAGAGAAATGAACAATCCAGATACATAAGAATCCAGAGAAACCAACAATCCAAATACACAAGAATCCAGAGAAACAACAATCCAAATACACAAGAATCCAGAGAAACAACAATCCAAATACTCACAAATCCAGATAAACCAACAATCCAAATACCCAAGAATCCAGAGAAATGAACAATCCAGATACATAAGAATCCAGAGAAACCAACAATCCAAATACACAAGAATCCAGAGAAACAACAATCCAAATACACAAGAATCCAGAGAAACAACAATCTAAATACTCACAAATCCAGATAAACCAACAATCCAAATACATAAGAATCCAGATAAACCAACAATCCGAATACACAAGAATCCAGATAAACCAACACTCCAAATACTTACTCAGTCTAAACACTTACATTTAAGCGCCTTTGACAACTATGAATGTGGGCAGCCTGTAACAGAATATAGGCAGAAAAGAGAGAACAGCCCTGAGACATTCAAAGATCTTCTTCCTGGAGCCAGCTCTAGTTATGTTCATCCTATGGTGATTGAGAAAGAACCAAATAGTGAGTCAAACTGGAAGTTAAAGATACATAATTTCCTTTAAAAGGTCATATCAGTTGGCATGGTAAAAAAACAGAATTTGCTCCGTCACCTTACAGTTTCAAATTAGCTCTCCTATTTATCCCCACCCTTGCAAACTTCATCGTAATAGGTTGTTCGTGTTTGAAAACAAATAGAACTTTTATGTTTACTTCATTATTTTAAAGCTTCGATTGACAATAGCATAAAACTGTTTGTTTGTTTTACCTATGTTTTCATACTTAAAAACATGAGAGGATTTTCATTACTTGGAGCTGATATCATCCGTTTATTCTTCTACTTATTCTGATTTTGTACAAAGATCCGTAGTATGACATTCCAAAATATTTACCTAAACATCAGAGTAAAGCATCCAGGATCTAACTATGGCGAGGAAAATGAAGTAGCCCACAATTCTTACTGCGAACTAAACTATGAAAATGCCGAAGTTGCAATTTGGTCAGTGGAACTTATTCTGTTATTTAAGATATTTCAAATGCGGACAGACAGATGGAGCTATCTCTGCTTGACATTTCGTGAGAGATATCCTCTCGAATTTTGCATGCAATATTTCTCTAGAATGTACCAAGAAAACAACACATTCCTGCAAAAGAAAGGGCCAAAATATTGAAGGCTGGAAAAAGAAAAACAAGCTTCGCTGTAACTGATCAAATTGTCCCTCTCCTTTCGATGAAAAGCTTGCCCATTGTGATTTTTTTCAATACTGCTTTGGACGAAACAAAACCGTAAGTTAAAAGGAAAGAAATGAGCTCTGTACCTCATATTGGAGTTAAAGTGACTTTAACGGACGTTCACATTGCATACTACAAAATATACACATAAAACAGAACACATAAACTTGTCCAGGCAAAACTTCAACACCAAAGACAACAATTTGTCCATTACTTTTTGAGACTATGTCAGTTAACACAGTATGCATCAATAAGAACTTCTTTTGCTAAACTTTGAACATATCCCATGGATCTATTGACACTGTTGAAAAATCATAAACTCCAGAGGGTGTTTTCTCTGATGAAAGCAAGAGGCAAGCACACCCCATGGAACAATGACGACGCGTTGAATGTTGTCTGGAGCTACTATTCAACTTTTTCCGGTTATGGAGTCTCATTGCACACAAAAGCAAACACACTGAGGAAACATTTGGACCAAACTCTTCACATTTCTAAAACGCAGTATGTAAATCAAGATCTATATCTATTTTTTTATAACACCAGTTAGGAATAAGCGCATTCTTAAATGAATCAAGCGTTATTGTGCAGATCTAGTGCTAGCCATTGAACCAGTTCCTGAGAAAATCTACGGACTGTGTGCTGTGAAAAATTATACCAGTCAGTTTTGCGTACGAGAAAAGGATGTGTGCATCATGTTCTCATATGTTTCATTTGACAAGACTTGATGATGCAAAGCAGACGTCACAATCATCGCAAGACGGCCATATCAAGCGTCACAATCATCGCAAGACGGCCATATCAAGCGTCACAATCATCGCAAGACGGCCATATCAAGCGTCACAATCATCGCAAGACGGCCATATCAAGCGTCACAATCATCGCAAGACGGCCATATCAAGCGTCACAATCATCGCAAGACGGCTATATCAAGCGTCACAATCATCGCAAGACGGCCTTATCAAGCGTCACAATCATCGCAAGACGGCCATATCAAGCGTCACAATAATCGCAAGACGGCCTTATCAAGCGTCACAAGAAAGCCAAGATCAAGAACACGCCTAATTAGACAAGCATTTTCATCGCAAGATTAATGTGATCTTCAGAGTTTCACAATGGAAAAACTATTTACATTTTTCGTGTAAATATCCATTATCATGTAGGTTTAAATAACTGCGCGGCTAAGAATTTCCGCAAGGCCTTTGATCATATGCGCAAATGCAAAAATTCGCAGCTTTCTAATAAACGTTTAAAAGGATCTAAAAACGGATTCGAAAAGTACAGAATTCGTCGATTTGCTTTATTGCCCAGCTGTGATGTTTCACTTACATCGTTTTCAGAAATCTGCGAGTTTATAGTTTGACAATACTGAAATGTTAACCCTGGAATGAAGGTCACTGCTTATGTTGAACAGACATTGTTGACCTCGTGGAAGTTTTACATGCTTGTATAAAGAAGTTAGATTCTCTTCAAAATGTGATTTCAGGACTAAGCCTGTTTTCAGACACATACTCAGATCAAAAATAGAAACGTCTATCTTTTAGCCATGGTCCTTAACAGATGGATCGCTTCTCTTTGACAAAGGGGACATTTTAAAAAAATGTTCGATGCTAAAATATAAAAACAGTACCTCGCTAGGAGGCTGCAACACCCTGACTTTGTTCGTTTTTAAGGTGTTGCTAATTAGATGATCAGTAACAGAAAAAAAGACAAAGAAAAAATTGGCTTCGCATAAAATATTTACAAGTCAGGGCGGATTCTTCAAACTCAATATTTTCGATAAGTTCAGACATACTGGTTAGTGTAAAGAGCTGGGCTGTTCTCTTCCTCACATACCAAAGAAAAATATTCAATGCTGAAAGAACTTTAAAGCAAAGAAATACCAGTGAACAAAGCAAATAAAAAAAGACCTAATAGATTTTGAAAGAAACTGGTTATTCCTGAAAAATTTCAAGGGAATTAATCGGCTAATTTTGTAGAATCCAAACCTTTTTAAGATCTTTTTTTTTCTTTGATGTTCATTATGATATAGTTCAAATTAAATTCTCAATTATGAATTCCCGAAAAGTAGTGCACCTTCATGCAATTTTTGTAGGAGTCGCAAGTCTTCTTAGGTGGATTTAAAAAGATCTTAAAACAAATTTGGAAAATACAGAATTAGTCGATTTACCGTAGGTCTATATCGTAAAATTCGATTGCGGTTTCCTAGAGCGTGCATGCTAGCCTTGAGTCTGATGCGATTAAATCATATCTAGAAAGCTTTCAGTGGCTGCTAGTTGGTTCCCACTGAAGGTTGTGTTACAGTTTTGATGCGCATTATGAGATCACATGTATCTGGGAGAACCGCATTTTCTTCTTGTAAACAATGTTAATTTAAAAAGTTGTAAGTCAATTACATCATTGACCAGTAGAGAGAGCAAGTAATTGAAAACCTGTTCAAGTTACATGACAGAAGTCATCTTACAATTGAGCACTTTTGCTGTGAGTGTTCACGAACAGAGATAAGTAACTGTTTGCTTTGGGTTGACAATATTTTGTTTTAAAGATTAAATGTTCTCCCAACCAAATATCTGTTTTAGTTTTTATCACATCTTTAGACAGAACTGTAAAAAGTAAAACTGTTTCGATGAAGCTGTTTTCAGAATATATTAATATTTTTATAATGTGTTTAGGTTGCTAAAGTTTGATCCTTATCTTTTTGATATAACTGGATAAGAGTAATCATTCTAATAGTGATAACCCCGTAAAACGTAAACAAGTCCAAAGTGGTCAGTTTCTGTTAAAGACAACTCCCCAAAAGCATAATAACTTATTATCGTAATCTTTAGGTTATTTCTTCAAAATCAAATACAACCATCAGTTGTCATCACTAACAGAATGGTAGTAAGATTTGCAGTTAAAAAAAATCCTCAAACATATCCTTTCAGAATTATTTATACTTAACAAGCATTGAAGCGTCTCAACTCGTTTGTCCTTAGACTCATGCGTGTTGAAGTTGGATGTAGAACTATTAATCTATATTTTGTTGCATGGAATCTTGAAAAAAAAATGCTTTTTCACCAAGAACCGTTTAAGTTATCAATGAAAATAGAGCAGAAATTAAAAAATTTAATAAGCGATATTGTAGAAATAAGTGATGCGATGGTGCAGAATACATCTCCAGACACTGTCTTAGGCGACTGATGCTATAAGAGTACCGACTGCATCACTACTTATAGCACAGCAAAGATACATTTATTAGTCTCTAAAACTTTCAAGCCGGCATTTGGAATAAATGAAAAGTACGGGACGTTGTTTCGATAAATTTCCGAAATGTATTGTGACAATAAACTGCTTGTATATTTGTTTGCTTTTTTTTTATTCCATTTTCAAATGGGAGAGTTCTAAATATCGACACAAAATAACCTTGCCCGTTTCAATCTATTTTCTACCGAAATATGTTTTTACAGAACTATCACATTTATAAGCCTTTTCACTATCCAGGAAATATGTTGCTTGTTGTTGTTGTTTTTTTTTTTTTAAGTAAAATCATTGTGACCACAGGTCAGCAGAAGGTCGTGGTCAGGGTAGGGTCAGATGGATCATGCCGGTATTTTAAAAAAGTCAGGACTCTCTAGACAGTCTTATTTCGAACTCTGCTTAGTAAACAATAAGTACTGTCTAGTCTGATCATTCAAATTTAAAGTTCTACATTAATAGAAACTGATTAAAGGGTAATAGAATTTTGACACCATTCTTTTTCTAGTATTTTATTGAATAATAATAATGATAATAATAATAATAATAATAATAATAATAATAATAATAATAATAATAATAATAATAATAATAATAATAATAATAATAAAAATGCACATCGTCTTTAAGGCGCCTTTCTTTTAAACAAAATCATTTGAGAGCTCTAGTTTAGTTATAAATTACAACGTGAATGAACAAGTAGAAAAATGAAAAAAATATAATCGAAGTAACATCACATTTAAAAATAAAGGAAAGCACAAAAACATCAAGTTAACAAATTTGATCTCGGAAACGAATGGTTGAATTATAGAAAACACGCCCAGGTTGGACATCATGAACGTAGACAATTATTGGGACAAAATCTCTCTTTCTTACCCAGTTTATCCAAGATGATACAGTGGTTTTTTTTTTCCACTGCTCTCTGTCTCAAAGGCGTCCGAATCTTAATCCGTGAGCACATCTGGTGTCCCTGCTTTCCACATTAAATCTTCCTACTGATTTTCTACCAGGTTATCGTTTAAATATCACCCTTTTTTATGCCAAAGGAATGTTTATTATAATTATGTTACTACACTTTCCTCTCCTTTCGTATTGTTAGGTTAGTTTTCTTACTGAAGAATAAAATTCTATATGAATTAAAGGAGGTTTTAGGTAAGTTTTTGATAAGGGAAGAGACTGGTGTAGTATTTAGAGGCAATCTGTCAAATGCGTCGAAAAACTTCCTCAAACTTTAAACCACGTGAGATTGGAGCGTGAGTGAGCGGAATCAGATAGAGAGATCTTCCAGGACATTTAAAGAGGGCAAGAGAGAGAGAGAGAGAGAGATAGAGTGAGAGTGAGTGAGAGTGAGAGAGAGTGTGTGGGAGGGCTATACTGCGGCTGCTTCGCGTGTTGTGCGCGTCTCGGGAGGATGAAGTGGCTGCGAGTAGGTGGCGGAGGAGGAGAAAGAGGAAGATAGGCGGCGAGGGAGGATGAACTGGCTGCGAGTAGGTGGCGGAGGAGGAGAAAGAGGAAGATAGGCGGCGAGGGAGGATGAACTGGCTGCGAGTAGGTGGAGGAGGAGGAGAAAGAGGAAGAGAGGAAAAGAGGCGGCGAGGAGTCGATAGAAAGAGAAGAGGACACGCAATTGAAAGAGACAAAGAAAGAGAGAGAGAAAAAAAAGAGAGAGAGAGAGAATGTGAGATAGACAGAGACAGAGAGAGAGACAGAGAAAGAGATAGACAGAGAGAGAGAGAAAAAAAAGAGAGAGAGAGAGAATGTGAGATAGACAGAGACAGAGAGAGAGACAGAGAAAGAGATAGACAGAGAGAGAGAGAGAGAGAGAGAGAGAGAGAGAGAGAGAGAGAGAATAGCCTAGTACAAAAAACAGTGCTAACCTCTCGCTATAGTCTGTCTCTTCCTCTCATCATGTGAACCTCTCCATGACATTAAACTATTGCTAATTTCCAATTAGACTCGTTGATCACCACTGTCCACTGTATGGGGGTCTCCGTACAGTTATCAACGAAATGGGAACAATCTATCCCTACCTCAGGGCAAATTTTATTGCTTTATTTGGCATCTTTCAAGAAACGATTTAAAAAAAAAAATAAGGTTTGTGTTCAACCGGTCATTGCGTGATAATGTCAACTGCTGTAGAAAGACAAGGTGTCTCAAGATTTTCTCACCAAACTAAAATTACCGACTCACTGCTCTCACTGCCCATTATTTACGTAAAGAGAAAAAAAAAACGCGTGTCTAAATTGGTTATGTCCCGTTATAAAAGTATAGAAAAAACTTACAGGGCGTTGCAAATACGTTGGGAGGTAAAAGTACTACATTTGCTGCTGCCTGTTATCTTTAAAGTCCTGTTAAGATTCAGACACGCAATAGAAGAGAGAGAAAGAGAGAGAGAGAGAGAGAGAGAGAGAGAGAGAGAGAGAGAGAGAGAGAGAGAGAGAGAGAGAGAGAGAGAGAGAGAGAGAGAGAGAGAGAGAGAGAGAGAGAGAGAGAGAGACAAAGACAGAGATAGACACAGAGAGAGAGAGAGAGAGAGAGAGAGAGAGAGAGAGAGAGAGAGAGAGAGAGAGAGAGAGAGACAGAGATAGACAGAGAGAGACAGAGACAGAGAGAGAGAGAGAGAGAGAGAGAGAGAAAGAGAGAGAGAGAGAGAGAGAGAAAGAGAGAGAGAGAGAGAGAGAGAGAGAGAGAGAGAGAGAGAGAGAGAGAGAGACAAAGACAGAGATAGACACAGAGAGAGAGAAAGAGAGAGAGAGAGAGAGAGAGAGAGAGACAAAGACAGAGATAGACACAGAGAGAGAGAGAGAGAGAGAGAGAGAGAGAGAGAGAGAGAGAGAGAGAGAGAGAGAGACAAAGACAGAGATAGACACAGAGAGAGAGAGAGAGAGAGAGAGAGAGAGAGAGAGAGAGAGAGAGAGAAAGAGAGAGAGGAGTCAGAGTGACAGACAGACAGAAACTGCCGTCCTATTAAGACAACTATCATAAAACGAGGCATATTGATCAATGAAACATTTGAAAGAATCAATAACTAATAATCCTCAAATCAATCAGTCCACAGTCTGTCCACGCATTAATCAATCGATCGGTAAACAAAAGTAAGCCAATAAAGTAGCCAATCTTGCAATCAACAAATCAATCGGTAAACAAAAGTAAGCCAATAAAGTAGCCAATCTTGCAATCAACAAATCAATCGGTAAACAAAAGTAAGCCAATAAAGTAGCCAATCTTGCAATCAACAAATCAATCGGTAAACAAAAGTAAGCCAATGAAGCAGCCAATCTTGCAACCAACAAATCAATCGGCAAACAATCATTAATATATCAGTTGCTCAACCATTTTATCCATCAACCAACCTAGGATTCTATTCTTGCTTGAAAGATTTGTATCTCGTGTCAATACCCTAAACAAGCAGTGATGGACTTGTTTTGCTTTTTTTTTTTAATCTTCGAAATAATCAGAAAAAAATCTTATCGACTTGAACCTGGCTGATTATGTTGAACCTAAGATTAAGTACTTCCTCTTTCTAAACCGAAATGTTTTATGTAACACAGATATGAAACGTTATACCTGCACTCTTTTACTAGTATTTGATTGACAGCGCGGATGGATTGCATGACAGGTGAGATCGGATCAGGAAAGCAATTTCTCCTGAATAGAAAACGCTAGATTATGACCCTGTCATTGAAAAATAAAACAGGAGTAGGAGCTGTTGGGTAATGTGGATGCCAGAAAGGGTGAGCATAACTTTCAATCTTTGTTGGAGAAACACTCAGCGCTATTTAATAAGATATTTGTTTTTGTTTTTTTGTTTTTGTTTTTGTTTTGTTTTTTTGCTCCATTGCATAAACTGTCGTTTTGTGAGGCAAGAGTATTGTCTAGACGATGTTTTCTGGAATTGTCTATTAATATCAGTTATTCTATATTAACATCCAATCAAGTATTTAAAGAGAATAAGAGGAGGAGATATATATATATATATATATATATATATATATATATATATATATATATATATACATTGGACATTTAACAGAAATGCGAGTCATGTGAATGTGTTTAAAAATGTATTTTTTTTTTAAATTCTACATTATGTTTTTGAAATGTTCTCTAAAGAAAACTATTTTTGATTTTTTTTAATCGAATATCTCGTTTTAGCGTAAAAATGTATGTGGTTTAATTTGCGCTTTCAACTTTCTTTTATAACCTGAAATCAGTTTGATTGTTGGTTTTTTTTTGTTTTTTTTTGTGTGTGTTTTTTTGTTGTTGTTTTTTTTCGTGATATTTGTCTTATTTCTTGTTCGGTTTCTGATAAATAATTTGTGCTAGATGAGTCAACTATTGACAACCCAGATCTCTCGAAACAACAAATCTTTTAGATATGTATCACGAACGTGGTACTTTAGCTATTGAACCATTTGACAACCAGTCATCGAGCAAAAATTTTAAAATTTTCAAGTGCAACACTAACGTCGATGTTTCTAGGGGTGACTTGAAAAACTTGCAAATGTCTTGATTAAAAGATGGAAAACTTTTAGAAGATAAAAGCACAAAAGAGAGGAGAAAGTATTGAATAATGCTTGTGGATATTTTGGTAAATAAGCAGGTACAGCTAGCAAAATATTAGGAGATACGTTGAAATATAATTGACAAATAAACATAGGTAGGCACAGAGAAGTTAGGAAATATGTTGATAGGGGTAGGTAGAGAGCCATTGAGAAATGATTAGAAAGAGATAATAAGGTAGTAAGAAAGAATAAAAATAGAAGTTGTGAGATGGTGAGAAATAGATAAATGGGATAGACGGTGAGATATTGAGGATAAAAAGATTGACCACTGAAATGTTGACAAATGGACAAAACATATAGGCCGCGAGATATTCATAAATAGCCAGACCCAAACAGGGATTGTTATTAAGATAATTAAAAAAATGGATAGACCGAGATAGATTTTGACATCGAAAATGGTTTTAAAAGATACGCTGTGAGATTTTGAGAATTGGATGATGAAAAATTGGTAGTGGGAATAGTAGAACTGGTAGACGGAGTTTATTAGTGTGACCTTGCGATATACGCAATGAAAAAATTGGAAATACATTATGTTTGGGGACATTGAGAATTGGTAGTGAGATAGTGAGAGCTGACAAGGATTGATGGTGAGACATTGAGATATAATCAAATATAGCTCGTGAGATGTAATCAAATATAGCTCGGGAGATAATGAGATATAATCAAATATAGCTCGGGAGATACTGAGAGTTAGATACACAGCGAAATAACAACAATCAATGATCGGATAGAGGAAAGATGGGAAATGGGGGGGATGATGAAGAGATGAGAAAACTTATCTGACTTTTCCACATATGTTGAATTTTTTTTTTTTTTTTGGTGACGTTTCACGCTCTGAGCCATTAAGACAATTCTCAAAGATTGATGTCGAATGATCGAAGATAAAAATAGGCGCGTTTATGTTTGGCTACCACCACCTGCTGCTTGTTCCCGGAAGGGGCCAAGAGGTGAACACAGACAAGCCCAAATTTTTGTCTGACAGTTGGCTGATTTTGTGAAATAGTTATAAATATTATAAATATTAGTCCCAATGTTTCACTTTCTCTCTATCTATCTATCGCTGTTTTCTCTTTTCCTTTTTCTGTCATTCCTTTATTGATTTTATCCATTTTTTCACTCTATGTATCTGTCTCTCTCTCTCTCTCTCTCTCTCTCTCTCTCTCTCTCTCTCTCTCTCTCTCTCTCTCTCTCTCTCTCTCTCTCTCTCTCTATGCCTCTTTCTATCTCTCTCTCTCCCTCTAAAAACTCTACCTTTCTATCTATCTATTTTGCGGTCTAGGTCATTATTTACCTGTTTTCCCATTTCTATATATTGACCTACACAGCTATAAAGCTTAGAGATAAAGAATTAACATGAAGTGTAAAGACAGAGAAGGCTATGAAAGTAGCAAATCGGAATATTTTTACTAGTGTTAAAAGTTGCCAAACCAGACCACCATTGGCAGCAGAAACAGCTCCAACCAACCAATGAGAAATAAAAAACACGGCACTCAAATCTTCCGACCTATTTCGAAGGATGAAAATCTAAAGAAATCCTACTATCAGTGCTAACGAAGCTCAATAAAGTGGAATCTGTCGAGGCAGATCTTTCCCAGTTATCTCTCGAAAAGGGAAACAGGAAAATGAAATCGTAGCAAAGGAAAAGAGCAAGGAAGTACGACAAACAGAACATGGTATACACTACTTTTGTAGGACAGCCGCCGTTAAACCTGGTCGCAAAAAAGACGAAATCAATAATGCCTAAAACGTGAGAAACTCCTGTTTGAGTAGAGCATGCACACTGACCAGTCTCGGGACCATGAAGACGGAAAATAGATGAGTGACATGATAGAAAAAGATGACTGACTTTTGTAGAAAGTTAGCCTTAGTTTCAGCACCATGAAGATTTCGGGGTCAAGGTTTTCTATAGAATAATGCTTGACTTTAAGCTGTGAGAAGGAGAAAGAGGTAAAACTTTTACAGCACATCTCTTTTTATACTTCACTAAAAATTAAGTGTTTAAATAAATGTTAAGTCTTAAAGTAAAAAAAATTCTATTCAACTAACGTTTTTATGTCAAGCGCTTTTGCATTTTTTTTCGAACAAGTGACTAAACCTTGTAAAGAGGAAGTTACACGGGGGCCTATTTTTTTCGGATATAACGCACATAGAAGAACAGTTTGCTTAATTTGGTGGGTCCTTCCCCAAAACTTTTTTTAACTAAAAATAACCTTCATAGGAGAGCCAATCATTTGTCAGCGATTGATATTTGATTGCAAAGAGAAAGTGAAGACTTGCCTCTCCACCTAGCCTGTCTTTATTGCGAATTTCTCTGGTTCATGACATCGCGACAAGCTGATTCTTGCAGCGATTAGTGAACCAGCTGTTGCTGATCCTAACCCTTGTTATTCTATGCTATAATTGCCTGTAAAATTGCTGGACATTCAGATGAGTCTTTTTTCGGCTAACCGTCTATAAAAATAAAATGGTTACACGACTCAACATGACATGACCACACCCACCTGTAGCGCTCACAGCGCGGGCTCTACGCAAACATCAGACTGTCCGCACGAAGCGGCTTTACACGCTTTGTCTGTTCTTCTGTTGGAACTTTGGTCCAGCCTGTCTACAACACGATGATCCCAGGCCATTTTGCATTCAAAACTTGAACCCAATTCAGGTAAGAAGGAACCGAAAAGATAAGGTATCCCCGTACTTCACTTCCTTTACTCGCGTGAATTCCAGATGAGGTTTCTACCGTGTTAGGGTCGTTTGTTTAGACCGGCCTGTCCTGTAACATCATAGACGTCCATTCACAGCTTCTTGTTCTGCCAAAAGCGACACAGAAAGGTCGAGAGAGAACTGAAGAAATTTAAAACTTAAGATTTTCTGCAACACGTGAAGATTATTAATCGAACTTTTGATAAAAATTATATGAAGAGTTTCAGAGGTTAAAAATTTCGGTCTAGATCAGGGTGTGGGAGGGGGAGGCTTTAGGGGGACAGGGTTGGAGGGGTTAAACGGTCAGTATTCTGTTGCGAAAAGGGGAGGAGGATGACCTTACAAAACGGAATAAAAAGACAGAATATTATGTTTTAAAGTTAAATCTGTTGTAGCAAAGTATTGGTGTACATAGCAAAAATATACACAGGTATATCTACTATAGAATACACATTGTTGAGTTGTATGTATGCGATTTATAGACCCATTTTATGTGATATCAAAATTATTTTATTTTCCTTTCGATTGCTATTTTTTCAACAGGCTCTTAACTATTTTACAAATTGATTGACTTCTTGAATGATCGTCAACATCAAGAACTGAAAATCTTTAGTTGACCTAAAACTAAGATTCAGGTGCTGTAGCAGCGAAATGAATCGTAAACTTCAAAACTTTCATATTTTAATGGGCTGGCATGATGGACATCATCTTCAAGGCACGGCTCTAGCCTAACATAGATTGTCTGTGAAATTTGTTTGAAAAGCGAGCAAAACAAAATATTTCTGAAGTGTTTGGCTAGTCGTGGTTTGTTTTAACCCTAGTCCTGCGCACCCATTATATTTAAGCTTTGCTCTGACGTTAATATTCCAAGATTATTATTGCGGGGAAAATATGTCGTTAACCCTTGAGCTCTCTTACTGCTTCACAGCCCGCAGAGCTTGGGAACCGCTTTTGGTCCATGATATATTTTTTTCTTTTTTGTTTACATGGTTTGTAAAGCAATGATGCATGCACTAAAAGTTTTTGTTTCCTGGTATCCTCATACCATACTTTTTTTGCTTACGTAAATTCCAAACCAGATCTGTACATTTTGACGATTGTTTGTGTTAGTTTAACAAAAAGGATTATTTAGAAAGCCTCCAGAGTTTTCCAAAGGTTTTGGCAAGTCCTTATTAATTAAGATAGAGAACTGTTATTCGACTCATAAAATACGACGCTATATTCTATTGCTTAAAAGTTATCAAAATTTAGATTCGAAAAGTGTATCAATAATGATCCCTAGCTAAGCCAAAGAAATGAGTTGTTGAGCTCATCTTCTGAACCGGGCTGGACACTAGGCCGATGCGCGTGGTTTTTTTATGTCAAAGTTTGTGAGCAAGATGCGGGCTTGAATTAATCAAAGAACTGGATGCAAAGACCAAGAAAGTGACTTTGACAAGTTATTATGGTTTATGCTTATGATCAAACAAACCAGTATGATTGACCCTGAAAACAAAGAATCGAAGCGGATAAAGTGCTTTTGTATTAAGACAAAAAAATTTCCCTTTAAGAAAAAAATAAGATAAATGTTTTTAAGTTTTAGTCGAAATTATCTCGAAAATATCACTAACTGAATGAGTTCAGACTTTTTATTTTAAACTTCAGAAACGCACCCCCCCCCCCCCTCCCCTTTTTTCCCCGAAGAAGTGTTATTTTTTTTATTTCATAATTCAAGTATGAAGCAAGCTCGCAATGTTTCCCCAGAGGCTTCACCACATGACCGGAAGTACTGACATCTTTACTGAGCTAATTGTTTTTCCGGTCACAAATTAGTCGTTGCTTTCTGAGGCCGAGAGCTGGGTAAGAGAGGTAATTCCCCACAGAAGGAGACTATGACTGACTCGTTAGAGCCAGTGCGTGGTGTCACAGCCGTGCGCTGGGGACGCCCTCCGTGGGAAGAAGTCTGCTTCAAGATCAGAGCAGCCTGTGTCTGTACGTGGGTGGCTCGAGATCTTGAGAAGAGGTTGAGTATTGAAAAATATTTTCATTAGTGGCTTAACTTGAGGAGAAAGAGAGGTTTTGTTAGTCTCAAAAAGTCGTATCTAATGGTTAACAGGGTTATGGTAGATATCTTTGTTTCTTTGATGCTTTGTGAGGTTTTCGGTAGCCATCAAGCAGAGAAAATCACATAAAGCGTGGGCCAAACGTTGTGTTTAAAGTGTGTTACAGACCATCGTCTACAGACATAACGAGACGGACTTCAACGACGCTTAGATGTTCAAGACACAGAGAATGGGTGAGCGAATGCGGATAGAAAGATAGAAAAAATGGGGGCGGGGGGGAGGAGAAGAAATGTAACCAAGATGATGTGACAAATTGAGGTCTGGAGGTATGGTGAGCAAAAGATAAAATATTGGAGAAATAAAGCAGAGAAACGAGAGATTTCTCACAAGAGAGCATTGAAGAGTCTTCTGGCTGTCCTAATGATCGTCTGGACCTGGTAGATGGCGCGTCCTGTGTCACGTCTGTCCGATGTTGACACAGCAATCTGGACACTTAGACTGCTCGAGAATCCCAGCTGAAGGGTCAATTAGATCAAATATTATAAAATATGGAAAACATCGAGGTTGAACTGAGGGTCACAGAGAGAGAGAGGAGAAGAAGAGTAAGAGAGGTAAAAAGACTCAGGCACTGGGAGAAATAATGAAATAATGAGAAGTGATAGAAAGACAGGGAGATTATCTAGCTAAAGGCGTCTTTTACAGCTTCGACAGGGCTGTTGCCCATCGGATCAAATCCTAGGCATCTCTGTGTGTTTCTCTGTCACATGGCAAGGTTTGTGACGATCGCGCTGTGTTTTTCCATAAGTTTCTCTGTCACATGGCAAGGTTTGTGACGATCGCGCTGTGTTTTCCCATAAGTTTCTCTGTTGTTTTCTAAACATAATAGATGTCAGTGACTCTAGAGTCGTAACAAAATTCGTTTATACACACATGCATATCTCAAAAAGTTTCTTGTTAGCTGCGATTGCTTTGGGCAACTGCATAAGCGCCAATCTAAGTCTCTGTATAATACGTAATCTTTAACCTTCAGTGCCCAGGGGTTTATTTTGTCTGAGTTTGATGAGATGGAAAGCGTATCTACTATGGTGTTGTTGTAATTATTTGAGGCAAAACGACTCCCGTTTATTGATTAAAATTTACTACAAAGGAACGGGGTTTCAGAGAGAAGAGAGAAAGAGGCAAGCAGAGAGAGAATTCTTCTCCAACTGAGATTTCATAAAAATTAATCTACTCATTAGAAACGATAGGGGATTCTTTTTGACATAAGTTTTCTCTTCGTTTGGGTAAAATCCATTTGAAATCTTTGTACGTTTCATAATCCTCAAAATGTTTAAAAAAGAAAGATATCTTTTCCGATGCCTCATAAAAATCTGTTGTTATTTTTTCTCGTAGATTAATGCCGCTTACAATACTGTTCATATGCAGGTAGAATGAATGAGACCAACTCAGATGGAAAAAGATAAGTTCATGTAAACTAGCCACCTCAAGCCTCTCTCCGCAGCAGACCATTCTTACTTTAGTATCACCTCGAATACAGATGAAAGCATTGATGATTATCTTAGAACATATATCAAAAAAAATCTTGATAGATTAAATCTGACAAAAAAATCATTAAATCTTCATAAGGCTCGGCTAACTTGTTTTTATTGTTTTCAAAATTGTTTGATAATGTGAGAATTTATGGTTAAAATGAATGAAACCAATCAACTCTGATGATGAACAGCGATGCGGATGGGGACAGTTTTTTCCCCCTTCATCATAGTGATGCCACATATTTCATGACGAATCCAAATTAGCGTGTTTTTATTCGTCAGTAGACCTTAATTTAGACTCGCTTATTTTGTTCTCTGAATAGCTTGACCTTGTTTAAATTTTTACAACACCTACCTCAAAATGCCACTGGTTATCATTCTATGGTGATTAATTTGTTGGGTTTTTTTTTAATAAAACCGCTGCAGGTATAATTAGACGAATGTTTAGTTTTTATAAGCATTAGTATATTCAATTGATACATGCAATTACAAAGATTATTTTGGATCTCATTGCTTCAAATGCAAGCGGCGTGAATTGGTAACATTTTCGCGTTGATTGGCTGGTTTCTGTTCATTCTATTTCATATTTTCAACATTTGCCTTTCCATTTCTCTCTATGTGACCAAGTTGTTGTATTCACTACATCACACCGATCTTTTTCTCTGTTCCCGTTACTAAAATTCCTAACACAAAAATCCTGTAAATAACCAAAATGAATGATGTACTTCTGGTTAAAATCGGATTTGCGTGGGAAATTCCGGTATCTGACATGCACAGGATTCTTACTCAGGAAACTTCCAATGCTGAAATCCTGTAACTTACACTTACAGGATTCTTACTCAGGAAACTTCCAATGATTAAATCCTGTAACTGACACTTACAGGAGTCTTACTCAGGAAAGTTCCAATGCTGAAATCCTGTAACTTACACTTACAGGATTCTTACTCAGGAAAGTTCCAATGCTGAAATCCTGTAACTGACACTTACAGGAGTCTTACTCAGGAAAGTTCCAATGTTGAAATCCTGTAACTGACACTTACAGGAGTCTTACTCAGGAAACTTCCAATGCTGAAATCCTGTAACTGACACTTACAGGAGTCTTACTCAGGAAAGTTCCAATGCTGAAATCCTGTAACTGACACTTACAGGAGTCTTACTCAGGAAACTTCCAATGCTAAAATCCTGTAACTGACACTTACAGGAGTCTTACTTAGGAAACTTCCAATGCTAAAATCCTGTAACTGACACTTACAGGAGTCTTACTCGGGAAACTTCCAATGACAAAATTCTGTAACTGACACTTACAGGATTCTTACTCAGGAAACTTCCAAAATGATTAAATCCTGTAACTGACACTTACAGGATTCTTACTCGGGAAACTTCCAATGCTAAAATCCTGTAACTGACACTTATAGGAGTCTTACTCAGGAAATTTCCAATGCTAAAATCCTTTAACTGACACTTACAGGAGTCTTCACAGTCAAAATATTTGGTTATGCATTCCTGTAAATGGCAGTTTGGTTTGTAAAATATTGACTATTGATGTTAAATTGAGTGCAATGTGTGCAATATATGTATCTTTATGGATTTATTTGCCACTGAGAAAGTGAGTGTGATTTCTTGTTCTTTGTGTCTCCTGTAAATCTTTTCGAAATGTCGGTTACAGGAGTTTTGTAGCAATGCGGCGAAATGTTTTATAGTCTTTTCTCTTCTAAATTTCCGCAGCCATAAAAAATCAATACCTTTTATTCCGTTTGTGGGTCTAGCACAAATCTAGGCATCTTGGTCTCTTTCTTTCTCTCTCTCTCTCTCTCTCTCTCTCTCTCTCTCTCTCTCTCTCTCTCTCTCTCTCTCTCTCTCTCTCTCTCTCTCTCTCTCTCTCTCTCTCTCTCTCTCTCCTTTATCTGTTTTGCATCCTAATTCTATCCTAGTATTTCCCAATTTTCAGTGAGCCACCTTATATTACACTATGAAAGATGTTGAGTTTTGCTCCTTATTCCATGAAAGTAGTGCTTCTGTATCGATAATATTGCCAAGCTACGCCGGAGTTGAATCTAAATGTATGTAATAAACAACGATACAACTTATTTAAATTTATCTTATGTTGTCATCATTACTGGTCATACCTCAGTGTTTGATATTAGTTAATCCAACAATAAATGACTTGATCGAAGGAGAGTTTGGTCTAATAATTATCTGGGAAGAGCTTCACTACAATGACGGCAAAGTATTTTGATCTTTTAAATGGGCCTTCTGGGGGGTTTCTTATTTCATCTCGTAGATATTACCGCCATTTTCATTGCCACTATGATTAGACGTATAGTTTGTATGCATTTCTATTAGCTTTCTTGATATAGGCTAACATAAAATGTTTTTAACTCATAAATTGTGTCCATTTTACACGACAAATATATTGCCATGAGTTAGCCATAATGATAAGCCGCTTCCCTTCAAATAAAGAAAATAATTATAATAAGTAGAGATGTCAGTGACGACAATATCAGCAAAGGACAAGGGTCTCGTGGACAAGGTTGTCAACACATTCTACTACCAACCAACAGTACAATAAGAAATGAGTATCAAAGGCAGCCTTCCTCTCTCTCTCTCTCTCTCTCTCTCTCTCTCTCTCTCTCTCTCTCTCTCTCTCTCTCTCTCTCTCTCTCTCTCTCTCTCTCTCTCTCTCTCTCTCTCTCTCTCTCTTTCTCTTTCTGCAGACGACAATATCAGAAAGAAAACTGTTGATTTTTTTTCCTGCACAACCTCTGACTCCACAGACAACAAATTCGGAAGAGAATTGAGTCTCGTAGAGAGCTACTCATTCTACAAAAGAAAGTAGTGCAAAGATATGTGCCTTGTGAACAACTTCTCACTAGACAGACAACATTAGTGGAGTGATGAAATTGTCTCTTTTGTAACTCTCCCTTTTGTGATTAACAGGGAACTGTCAGATGTCAGCCTTGCATCTCCAGTTGACGATATCAACATAGAGCTCAAATACAACAGAAGTGGACGCCATAATACATGAACTTTTTCACGCATCATGCGAAGCATAGCAAGTCAGTTTGCCCGTAGACTCCGACATGCTCAACCTCGCCGACTGGACCAAATTGAAGGCCTATAACAACCAAGTTACTTACTTTAGCTTTTAGAATTCATCTATATCGGCTATTAGATCTAAATCTCTTATGCATTTGGATGGGCTGATATAAATAGAACACCTTATTATTCTGTTTCATTCTTGAGGTTGTGTGATAGGTAACAGTCGCAACCGTGTCAAATACGACTACCACAACAGTGAAATAAAATGGCATCGAATTTTCTTAATCGTTATTTAGATTGTGCTCCGTCCCAGCAGATGGCGAGTGGTACTTTTTTTAAGGAAGTAGAAGAGACATGGCATGTGAAAGGCTGGTCGAATTGTTGTTTTTTCTATATCGTGCATTCCGTTAACCGACATAGTATATGGCACATGTAGGTTTGTCTGTTAACATATTTCTATATTCTAGTCGAATTTAAAATGTCTGTTTCTGTCTGCCTCTGATTGTTTTTTTTTTCCTCCTTTTAATCTCCACTCTCGTTTTCTCCTTATCTTTAATCCTGCTCTCTCTCTCTCTCTCTCTCTCTCTCTCTCTCTCTCTCTCTCTCTCTCTCTCTCTCTCTCTCTCTCTCTCTCTCTCTGTCTGTCTGTCTGTCTGTCTGTCTGTCTGTCTCTCTCTCTCTCTCTCTCTCTCTCTCTCTCTCTCTCTCTCTCTCTCTCTCTCTCTCTCTCTCTCTCTCTCTCTCTCTCTCTGTCTGTCTCTCTTTTATCTTTTTCTCTTTTCTGAATTCGTTCATTCTCCAGTTATGATTCAATAGAAAGCCATCTAAGCATTGCGCCCCATTCACTCATAAAGCTAAAGAATGCACAGGAAAATCATTGAGATCTCAAATTACGGTACTTCAGAAAGAGCGCTTTGATGTGTCAGCACAGCCATATATCACCTATCCTTTGCACTGGGACATCCACAAAAGTCAATTGACCTTTTTACTTCGATTGTGTTAGAAGTTTACATTTTTTATTTGGTCTTTGGGTCTAGAATTGCAATCCTTTTATGGATTATTTTAAATCAATGTATTGATAAGAATACGATATTCGAAACGTTGCAATTTAACACTTCATAGTAAAAAAAAAGATTGAAAAAGCATTTCATCAAAACTAGCACCTGAAATAACATCTCGCTTAATAGAATTTTCTTTTATACCTGACGCACAAGCGTTTCAGTATATTGTTCACACTTTGCCCACATCGCAAAATGTTCCGGGAGAGTGTTCAATGAAAGAAGTCAACTCAAAACAATCAAGTCAATATATAATTATTAGTGAATCAATACAATTGCCGAGAAGCAGAAAAAACACTAAAGCACATTTATTGCTATTCAAAACCAGGACTAGAGGCAGGAAAGGATAGGTCAGCGTGACAAGGACCTTCCGTACCATCACTAGTGTAAAATCAATTCCACTCAACGTGACAATGTTCCTCCGTACCATCACCAGTGTAAAATTAATTCCACTCAACGTGACAATGACCCTCCGTACCATCACTAGTGTAAAATCAATTCCACTCAACGTGACAATGACCCTCCGTACCATCACTAGTATAAAATCAATTCCACTCAACGTGACAATGACCCTCCGTACCATCACTAGTATAGAATCAATTCCACTCAACGTGACAATGACCCTCCGTACCATCACTAGTGTAAAATCAATTCCACGCAACGTGACAATGACCCTCCGGATCATCACTAGTGTAAAATCAATTCCACTCAACGTGACAATGACCCTCCGGATCATCACTAGTGTAAAATCAATTCCACTCAACGTGACAATGACCCTCTGTACCATCACTAGTGTAAAATCAATTCCACTCAACATGACAAAGACCCGCACCATCACCAGTGTAAAATCAATTCTACTCAATGGAGACGTGATGTTGCCATTAATGTTAAAACTGTCGATTTTTTGGTATAAAGCATTTCTTATAAAAGTTATTTTCGCCTTAAAGCGTATCATTGTAAAAGAAGTAACAGAAAAATATGATGAAACGATAATATATGGACGTTTTTATACATATCTTTGGCAATATGTTTCTATTTTTCATTTGTCAAAACTATTAATTCCTTGAAAAAGACCATAATTACCACAGTTGAACAACTTCATACAATAATTAATGCGCATGTATTAGAAACAAATCTTCTCATGGCGATATAGATGAGATGTGATCTCACAACAACACATCCCCGCAAACTTTTTATATGCCACTGTTAAATTTTTGTTTCGTTCTGGCGCCTCCTCATAACTGTTGTTTATGTTACTCAGTCTTGAAAAAATCTCCGGACGTCACTAGATTTAAAGAATTTCTGAATATGTCCGAGTCATTTCTATTGGAATGTATGTGAACCTTAATGTGCCTCCAAACATTTTTTTTCCCTTATTCGTCGGCATCTAATTTTGTACCGTAATAATCTATCGAGCTTCTCTAGAAGTCTTTCGCTACCTGAAAAAAAACAAACAAAAAAACAAACAAAAGACACGATTTAAAGATAATGCAATTCGTGTTTTTATAAGTTTCTGATATGGTCTTGAGACACCAATAAAGATAAATTTAGAGAGCACACAGCAGAGCTTTGACAAATTTATTTATAAACTTTTACATCGTGATGATATTGGAAGAATCGATCTATCCTCTACCAAAAATAGAAAAGAATTCTTCTAGTAACCGTATTGCCCGCTGATCTGACAGCTGCAACACTGGTGTTTAACATAAACTATCCCAATGCCTCTTGTGTTGAGCTCCCTTGACCCTTTGACTCGGGGTCAGAGCTTAGCTCCTGGCTGTTTATTTCCTGTCGGCTCCGCACTTAGGAACAGAACGGAAGATCCCGAAACTCTGAACTGTTCCTCATCTTCTTCAGATCATTTGAGACGCTCTTTTTTTATTGCCAAGAGGTTTTGTTTTTCCTTTTGTTTTTTTTTTTTTAATTTTTGCAAGTCAGATTATATTTACTTACATGATAATGCGCCTTGTGAAAGAAGTTAAAATAAGAAGCGGGATCTATTTTTGTATCTTTGAACTATCTATTTATCTACGCGTCCCATTCAATACTAATGTGCTTACACATTTCTCTCTATTTATATATTCTGCTATTAAACCAAGGAATAAGAATATATTTACAATATGGAGACAGGGAGGGGTTTGAGATTCAGAAACCCTTAATATCTTCTAAAAGCGAGAAAGTTGTTGAGGGACTGTGAAATTCAGTAGAACCAGCTAAATCAACTCATTTCGAAAAAAAAAAAACGAGATGCCGTACCTTCCGACCTATTTCAAGTGCAAAAAGGTCCATGTACAGAAGCTCAATGAATAATAGTTGAGACAGATCTGTCCTAGCATAATAGTCAAGTATTCTCTAATTTCGAGCTGGTGCGGGTAGTCAAGCTAGCTTGGAGCATTGCAAATGGTCACGTGACTATGCTAGTTGCCCTTGGTGATGCATGTTTTGCTGGTTTCAAGCTGGTCTCTGTTTACATTCTGACTATTGGACAAGAGAGTTGATATGTTGCAGTTTCGTTAAGGGCTGTTTAGACTTCCAGTTCTGTTGGTTTGTTTACACGAAGCGATACAACTCCAGTAGGCCACAATAATATTTTTATCATGTGATCGTAGGTCAAAGGGTGCATGGATATCAGTACAACTACAGCGTCCTCAAGTATTTCCTCATATCCCAACAAATGAAAAAGGTGCAGCGAAAAAGAAAAAAGGGTTGTCTATGTGCATTTTTGGTTGAAGCCATATTTCATTCCCGTGTCGAATGCTAAAGATTACTCAACCTTTCTTGATTTCCTACCGATAAATTTTGAGCGTTTTATCAATTGTTGCAAAAAATAATATTGGTCTCATTATGTAGACTGGTGTTATTTTTTTCTTGATCAAATCTAGATCTATCTGAACAAATTTACGATCTAATCTTTCTGGAAATAATCTCAAGTCAGTTTATCTAGATCTTGATACCTACTACTACTACTACTACTACTACTACTACTACTACTACTACTACTACTACTACTACTACTACTACTACTACTACTACTACTACCACCACCACTACTACTACTACTACTACTACTACTACTACTACTACTACTACTACTACTACTGCTGCTGCTGCTGCTGCTACTACTACTACTACTACTACTACTACTACTACTACTACTACTACTACTACTACTACTACTACTACTACTACTACTACTGCTACTCTACTATTAATAGATCTACTACTGCTACTACTATTACTTTTGCCAATACTACTGCTGCTCCCGCCACTTCTACTACTAATGTTGCTGCTGCTGCTGTTGTTACTACTACTACTACTACTACTACTACTACTACTACTACTACTGCTGCTGCTGCTGCTGCTGCTGCTGCTGCTGCTGCTGCTGCTGCTGCTAATACTATTACTATCACTACTTCGACTGCTCGTACTGCTACTGCTGCTGCTTTTGTAAATGGTGGCACTAGGCTTGTTTGTTTTTGTAGTGTAACTTTACATGGAGGATAACTGATCAGTTCAAATCGTAAATCTCCATTAGTTAATTCTATGTTTAGACTG
Source organism: Elysia crispata (assembly GCA_033675545.1). Taxonomy (NCBI): domain Eukaryota; kingdom Metazoa; phylum Mollusca; class Gastropoda; family Plakobranchidae; genus Elysia; species Elysia crispata. The sequence continues at coordinate 159,669 of JAWDGP010000471.1, forward strand.
AATTTGTTCCTTCTGGTTAATAGAAACAGACTTCGAGGACGCTTAGATGCTCAAGAAACAGAATGGGTGGAGGGGAGAGACGTGGAGTGAGAGGTTGACAAGTATAGAGACAATATGTGGGAGACATATAAATCGGGTAAGGGAAACCCAGGAAGATACAATTTTGCAGGGAGTGGGAGTAAATGAGTGGCAGGGGAGGGCTGGGGGATCTTTGAAATCGCCGAAGACGAGATGGTTAGAAACAGTGTTGGAAGTTGGTGAAATATTCTGATAAAAGCATAAGCTGGGAATTGATTATTGCCTATTAGAGAGTTGCGTAGAGAAATAAGCAAGAGGATAGATTTACTGTAAAAAAAATAGTGAACAAAGAGGGATGGATAAAAACTTAAAACTTTAGAAAGGTTTTTAACACAGCAAGTGATCGAAATAAAACTGTTTTGAATGAGGCATAAACGATACAAAAAGTAGAAAATTGGATTAAACTGGAGCAATAATAATACCTAGTGGGTGAGATATAAAGTAAGCAAGCATTTTGTGTTGTATTATAAAATAAGCCACCTGAAACTGGGAAAAGCATGAATGAAACTGACAGGTCAAACGGACGAAAGAAGCGAAAGAGAGACAGAGAGAGAGAGAGAGAGAGAGAGAGAGAGAGAGAGAGAGAGAGAGAGAGAGAGAGAGAGAGAGAGAGAGAGAGACAGAGACAGAGACAGAGACAGAGGGAGGAAGAGAGAGAGAGAGAGAGAGAGAGAGAGAGACAGACAGACAGACAGACAGACAGACAGAGAGAGAGAGCGGCAGAAAAAGTATGAAGACAAAAAGAAGAAAGACAAGATGGGAGGTCGGGAAAAGGAGAACAAAAATTTGACCAAAATAATGCGACGGAAGGAGAAATGGAGGTATGGTGAGCAAAAGATAGAATATTGGAGAAATGAAGCTCAGAAACGAGAGATTTCTCACAAGAGAGTATTGAAGAGTCTTCTGGCTGTCCTAATGATCGTCTGGACCTGGTAGATGGCGCGTCCTGTGTCACGTCTGTCCGATGTTGACACAGCAATCTGGACACTTAGACTGCTCGAGAATCCCAGCTGAAGGGTCAATTAGGTCAAATAATATAAACTATGGAAAACAGAAGAGAGAGAGAGAGAGAGAGAGAGAGAGAGAGAGAGAGAGAAAGAGAGAGAGAGAGAGAGAGGTAAAGAGACACAGGCGCTGGGAGAAATAATGAAACAGTGAGAAGTGACCGAAAAGTCACAAGTAAACCAAAAAAAGGTTCCCGGTTAAAGATTAATGATCTAAAAATACTCTCGCGCTCAAGAGCGCTGCTGTTGTATCTGTATAAGTCTTCCGATAAATGGGTTTCATCTGAAACTATATAATGAGGTATTGTTTCACTGGGACCAAATTGAACTCCTCATTGTCATTTCAAGCTTCCAGTCAATTGATGGGTAATAGGGGAGGTCCCGTCGCCAGTCTCTATCAGCTCTGGGCATTGGAAACTAGGACACCAATCAGTTAGGCTTCAACAACCTGTAGAGCCATCAAAGACTTGCGTTGAAGCAATCATAAAACATTACTTTTATCTCTGAGGTTTCGCAGAAAAGGCTAACTGGCCTTTACTTAGACTACGACTTTATATTTTTAGACTGACCGACATCATTTGCATAAACTCCTCCCACCCAGCGGTACGTAGCATAATCACTGTTCGCAAACATGCTAACCCTCTCTCCGAGAACGTAACTGTTATGTAAGGGTTACATGATGACTGCCAGCGATGCTCTAATGCTACCGGTACTGAGTACTAGCCTGGACCAGGTGCAAGCGCGCTCCACTGCATGCTCACACAGTTACATTACATAACAATCACATGATCCGAGACAGTTTTAACAGCTGCAGCAGATTTCACTGGTCTAAACAGCTGACCATACTAACCAGGTCTAACGCTCGCTTACGGCTTCTGATGTAAAAAACGCAAGCCGAATTGCACACATCACTAGGAAAACCACGTGTAAGTTATGTTATGATTCATGCTTACGGTACGTAACTCTGTCTGCGAAACATGGCTAATTCTGAGGTTTCGCAGGAAAGGCTTACGGGCCCTAAACTAGACTACGACGTAATATTTTTGGACTTACCGACATCATTTCCATAAACTCCTCCCACCCAGCGGTACGTAGCATAATCGCTGTTCGCAAACATGCTAACCCTCTCTCCGAGAACGTAACTGTTATGTAAGGGTTACATGATGACTGCCAGCGATCCTCTAATGCCACCGGTACTGAGTACTAGTCTATACCAGGTGCAAGCGCGCTATGGAGAGTGTTTCCACTGCTCCACTGAATGCTCACACAGTTACATATCATAACAATCACATAATCCGAGACAGTTTTACCAGCAGCAGCAGATTTCAATGGTTTTAACAGCTGACCAGACTGACCAGGGCTATCGCTCGCTAGCGGCTTCCGATGAAAACAACGCAGGCCGATTTGAACACGTCACTAGGGAAACCGCGTGTTTGTTACGTTATGACTCGTGCTTACGGTACGTAACTCAATCTGCGAAACATGGCTATTTTATTGTGTGACTCATCACGTGACTCAGGGCTACACCCCATGTGCAGAGATCTGCAGTGACCGTTTACGGTGAAGTCAAACCTTATCATTTGTCGGTGTGTAGGTGCAGCATCTCTATATTTCTGCTGCACATTACCTGAGCAAGTCTTGATTTTCGATCCAGAAAAAGACTTTGGGTCATCTTGTGATAAAGACAGCAATAGAAGTGGTTAAAGGGGAAGGACTAAAGAGAGCAAATTAATATCCCACATAAACATTGTACTTTTTTTTAATCAAAGACTAGTTATAAATTAATGTTTTGTGTGAAACATTTCTCAGCTCTTAGAGCGGAACTACTGGGCTTTCAGTAAGCTTATATGTAAAAAAAAAAGGTACTTTTAAACTCCAATTTTTAATGTAGATGCCAACATTCCTAGCGTCATGATACAACTGAGGTCAACAGACGCTACCAAATCGTACAGCTATGTCTATGGCGTTTTCAGTTTCGTGCAAGAAGCCTCCAAGTCCAATTTGGCGCGAAACCAGGATTCTCGTCTTAATTTTCCTGTGATGTGTCAAACCCAAACAGATAGAAAAAACACCACACTTGGGGGATAACTTGGTAATTATGAAGAATCCAAAAGTACGCGTGTGTGTCTATGAATAGTACAATAAAAGGTGTAAAAAGAAACAGGCACACAACTTTAAATTTACGGGAAAAAAAAAGAAATAAAAAAAAACTATTATAAATTCAACATTAAAAAGTTTCACTTTGTAAGCTTCGACAGTGTTAATATAAAGTGAAACATATAAATGTTAGATTGATAATACTTTTTGTTATTTCTTATATGAATAGTAATATATATAAATGTCTGGTAGATAATTTTTTACTTTACAGGCATCAAATGTGAAAAGAGAATTGTATCTGGCAGATTATCTTTTACTCTACGAACATCAAGAGTAGAAAGAGAACTGTGTCTGGTAGATAATATTTTACTCTACAAACATTAACAGTAGAACAAGAATTGTGTCTGGTAGATAATCTTTTACTCTACAAACATTAACAGTAGAAAGACAACTGTGTCTGGTAGATAATCTTTTACTCTACAAACATCAACAGTAGAAAGACAATTGTGTCTGGTAGATAATCTTTTACTCTACAAACATCAGCAGTAGAAAGAGAACTGTGTCTGGTAGATAATCTTTTACTCTACAAACATCAGAAAGAGAACTGTGTCTGGTAGATAATATTTTACTCTACAAACATCAACAGTAGAAAGAAAATTGTGTCTGGTAGACAGTCTTTTACTCTACAAACATTAACAGTAGAACAAGAATTGTGTCTGGTAGATAATCTTTTACTCTACAAACATCAACAGTAGAAAGACAACTGTGTCTTGTAGATAATCTTTTACTCTATAAACGTCAACAGTAGAACGATTACTGTGTCTGGTGGATAACCTCTTTTGCCTATCATAAAACAGAACTGTCGGTTGAGTGCCTCAAGAGGAAATCACTCTACATCAATTTGAGATACAAATATATTGACACAATGTCACTTTCAGTGCAGCCAGAGAAGCATTACATGACCGTTGTCTGAGACATGAACATTCCTGCCGAGTAGAACAAGCTAGAAGACCGTTACAACAGCATCGTGCTGCTCTGGTTACTCACTTCATACATTAGAATTCACCTCATTGCAGCTGGTATATCTAGATATTTTATGCAGCCGCGGAATGAGACAAAGAAAACACCGCAGTCAACTTGTCACGGCGATTGTGTGAAAGACAATAGTCGCAAACGAAACAAATGCTGTCATCAACTACAGACTAGTATAACAGCGAGTTGATATAGCAGGGAACTTTTTCATCGTTAATTTAGAGTTTGCTTTGTCTCAGCAGATGAGGCGTAAAAGTTGTAAAAATGGTAGGGAACAATTAAGCCATTTGCATGTAAAAAGGTGATCGAATTTTTTTCCTTTTATGGGTCCTTGCCTTTGTCCGTCCTCCTATTTGTTTCACCCTTTCGCATTCACAATGTCATTTTCTGTCCGTCTCTATTTTTTTTCTTTCTACTTTAATTCTTCTCTTTTTTTTCTCCCAATCTGCACTCTTGCTTTCACAAACTCTTTCTCTTTCTTTATGTGCACTCCCGACTCCTATTCTTGTTTTTTCTCTCTCATCCTCTTTATCGTCTTCTCTCCTATCTTCATTTCGTTTACCCTCCAGTTCTGATTCAACAGAAAGCCATCTTAGCATCGCGCCCCATCCGCTCATTTCGTTTACCCTCCAGTTATGATTCAACAGAAAGCCATCTTAGCATCGCGCCCCATCCACTCATTAAGCTAAACCATACATAGTAAAAATACTAAAATCAATGAGATCTGAAATTATCGTACTTTAGAACCATGGATGACCAGGATTATTCTAATTGTCAACACAGCTTAATGTGACCTGGTCTCCGCACTGGGAGCATCCACAAGGGTCAATTGACATCTTTACTTTGGTTTTGTCAGAACTTAACGTTTTAATTTCGTTTTTATGTCTACAATTCTTGCCCTTTTATGGATAACCTAAATCTACCTATAGATAAAAAACGCCCCAATTTAATATTTTCTAGTAAAGAGGTTGAAACTGCATTTCATCCAAAGTTATAACTGAAATAACAGCTCAGTCTATAGATCAATTCTAGATTGTTTCATCCGTCATGAACAAGCGGCTCACACATTGTTCGCTCTTAGCTCACATTACGTGTGCCTAAATATGTGTCGGAGGTGTGTT
>JAWDGP010000471.1:170000-172500 GCA_033675545.1 Elysia crispata
AATGATTAACATTTTAAACCCGTATAGAGATTTTGCAATCGAATGTAGATAACATGCTGCTTTATATAAAAAAAAACAAAAAAACAATGAATTTGCGCCTTCATAAACTGCGTGCGTTCCGAATGCAACATAAGCCTGTCGAAATGAAAAAAAGATAAACTATATCAGGAAAGAAATACAGAAGAACAAGACTATAAAATAATCTTTATAATTCGTATTCATCTTTCATTTTCGTGACTTTATGCAAGCATGCTAGTCATTTATTTCTTCGGCTCACAAGTTTAATGACCATTTCTATGAACAGCCTCTGCTCCAATTGAAAACGACCACAAGGCGCCTCCCCTCTTCACACATACACACAGTTAAGGATCTTACCTATCATAACAATACTGGTGCCCTGGTGAGCAGAAAATAATGTACAGACACAGGCGAAGGAGCTTCTAAGGCTCAAACCTGAAGATGTTTGCTAATGCGAGTAGAAAATGTTCTACCCGTAAGCAGTTTGTCGCACAATCTTGTCTAGTGAAAATTTCTCTTGTCTTTAAAGTGGTTCGCTCGTTTGCAGGTACCAGTCGCAACGATACGATATTAGCCATGTTTCTCAGACTGAGTTACGTACCGTAAGCATGAGTCATAACGTAACAAACACATGATTTCCCTAGTGACGTGTGCAAATCGGCTTGCGTTGTTTTTTTCATCGGAAGAATTAGAGCATCTCTGGCCGTCATCATGTAACCCTTACATAACGGTTACGTTCTCGGTGAGAGGGCTAGCATGTTTGCGAAAAGCGATTATGCTACGTACCTCTGGGTGGGAGATGTTTATGCAAATGATGTCGATTAGTCTAAAAATATAAAGTCGTAGCCTAGCTCAGGGTCCGTAAGCCTTTCCTGCGAAACCTCAGAATTATGCAAAGTGTTTGATATAGATGAAACTCGTAGAACACTTTCTACTCAAGTTTTGCAAACAACTAGAACCAACATGTTGTATAGCTACTACCAACACTGTATGGACTGTTGAAGTCGCTGCGAACAGATTTAATTGAACTAAGTTCCAAACGTGGACACTGAATAATAGGTCAGCTTCATGCGGATTGAGGGGGTTTGGGCTACATCACATGCAGTTAAAATTTTTGCATAAGGCAATTGTGTCCGATATTTCGAACGTGCATAAATTATTGTACATTGTTTGATGGAAATTAGCGTAGAGTGTATTCTATCTGGGCCTCTGTAGCCTTTTTATAAATTTTACAACGAACTGTTGCAAATCTTTTTCGTTTGATTTCTAAGTTCAAGATATGTTGTTTGTAACTTCTATAGAATTCGTTTTCTGTCATCCCATTCCATTTCCATTTATTTGGTGTCTTTGGGCGATACTCTGGTCTAATGAGCTGTTAAGAATGCTTAGCAAATTTCATAAAATTCTAATCTGTTTATAGATTCTTTTGAAATGATCATGATCGTGTAGATTTAAGTAAATTAATGGGCAGCGATGGGGGGGTTTGCAAAGCTTCAAATATTCTTTTAGGTAATTAATAGTCGCATAGACGATAGTTTGCAGTGGTTTGGCCATACAAAAATAACAAAACCAAAATCGAACAGTAGGATGTATTTCCTAAGAAAACTCATAAAGTTACCATTTGACAAAACATTTATTACTCCTCTTTATAAATAAATTGTTCAGAGCGTTTGGTCTTTTTGTATAACAGCTTGGGGCAGGAATTCTGGCGTGCAAGATAAAAAAAAGGCCTTTGGAAGGACTATAAAAAGAGGCAGTAAATTTACTAGACATATTGATTCATTGGATGATATTTTCCGAGAGTCGTCAAAGCGGAAGATGAATGAAATAACGGAGGACACGGCAATCCCTTGAACTCTTCAGTCATTAAATCATCTAAACGTTTGTTGTCCATCCTCACTAAAAGTATTACACATTTAAACTCATTTATCCCACACAGTATTAGGCTATACAATTCAAGCTCCATGCACTGTTAAAATAGGGTTTTTCCTGTTGTGATAGCTCCTAGCTAGTTTCATCGAAAGATCAAAAACTTTATGGAATATAATCATGTGCGTACTCTTTCTTCATATTGGATTGTTTTATAGTAGTGAGACTCGAAATAATGGAATGAGTCTACAATATTGTGAAGATTTTTGTGCATGCAATTTTATATTAATCTGCTGACACATATAAACGTGTGAAAAAGAATTTCCCTAAGCATATGAAAATAAAGTTTATCTTAGTTTATCTTATCTTATAATAAACGTTTAGGAGCAAATGTTAAGAGCTTGAGAAAGGACAGAGTTTCTTTCACATATTATTTCATCCACACCAACTTTTAGAATCAATGCTGGTTCGACAAAAGGAAGACTTGGGAATATCTTAGGAAATTAATTTATCTTATATATATTTAAAAAAAAAAAACACAAGGTCGGAACGGCAACCGAACACACCTCAATCATACGCAAAGATCTTACCTTAAATTCTCTTCATACGACAA
>JAWDGP010000471.1:180000-200000 GCA_033675545.1 Elysia crispata
GGTGTCAGCAGAACCACAGACCCTCCACTCACTGCATGAAATCTAGGCCATTACCTCCCAATAATACGCTGAGATGGTAAACAGAATAAATACTATGACAACCCTAAATTGAAACCGTTAGACCTGACCAAACAGGTCACCGACCTTGTACCTGTCAGAATCCAGACTCTTAAATTCTGACCATCCAAGTCTCGCGCAGATGTTTTCAGTATCCCGCTATAGAGTCAGAGTCTATCAAGTTCTGTGATTAATCAGGCCAATTTCCTGTGCCGACGCTTATTGCTAAAGTTCTTCATTAAGCTGTTTCAATGGGGCAATAGCAAGTTCTTAGAAGTGCTCTTTAACCTTGAGTCTTGTTTTCGTATGCCTTCAAGTAATTACTGGTTTTTTTTTCCTTATCTGTCAGCCTAACTTATACACCTCTTTCTCTGTCTCTCTCTCTCTCTCTCTCTCTCTCTCTCTCTCTCTCTCTCTCTCTCTCTCTCTCTCTCTCTCTCTCTCTCTCTCTCTCTCTCTCTCTCTCTCTCTCTCTCTCTCTCTCTCTCTCTCTCTTTCTCTCCCTCTGTCTCTATCACTCTTTCTCTTTCTCTTTCTCTCCCTCTCTGTTTCTGTCTCTGTCTGTCTGTCTCTCTCTCTCTCTCTCTCTCTCTCTCTCTCTCTCTCTCTCTCTCTCAATCTCTCTCCCAATCTATCTATCAATCTATCTTTCTATCTATCTATCTATCTTTCTCGCTCTATCTCTCTCTCTCTGTCTCTCTCTCTATCTATCTATCTATCTATCTATCTATCTTTCTATCTATCTATCAATTATTCACACTTATCTTCAAACTACATATATATATATATATATATATATATATATATATATATATTTATCTATCTCTCTATCTATCTATGACTCTCTCTTTATCTATCTATCTATCTATCTGTCTATCTATCTATCTATCTATCCATCTCTCTCTTTATCTATCAATCAATCAATCTATCTATCTATGTATCTATCTATCTTTCTCTGTTTCCATCTCTTTCTCTCTCGCTTTACTGCTCGTATATTATTGCCGAGCCGAACCGTTCAGGCCCATTCAAGGAGTATAACTTTCATCCCATGTCAGGTCACACCTATGTCATGTGTCCGAGTCGTCCAACTGGTCGAGCCAACATTGAACACATTGAAGTCTTTAACATTATTCTGTCACTCGTGCTCCATGCATCCTCAGTGTATCATTTCAGTAGACATTTCTCGCACGGTTTTAAAAATCACCTCCGTGTTGTGATACAGAAATCAATCATCTTTGACTTGCGCAAGCCTCTGAATAAAACTTCAAATATCCAAAATATCTATATGCATCATATACAACATCTACTGGCCTGAACTAAACATATCTATCTAGACAGTTCATAAGGTTTTATGAAACACGCAATGTCAGTGAAATTAATGAATTTTTTTTAACAAGTTTAAAACAAAGATCAATGGGACTGGTGTTTGTTGAAGTTTTCTCTCATTTTCTTTTAGAAAGTAGAACAAATACAGCCTGAATCTGTAAAGAATTCATTTCTTTCTCAAAAAATTCTTTAAGAGTCATGCGTTCTTCGCTCACATGGCTGAATTGTTTAAAACTTTCCAAATTTTCAAAAGTAAGGGCAAGAAGCTTTAATAGAGCAGAAAACGCCTTCAGTGTTTAGCGCCTTAACATTGCAAACAATAAAAATAATATTACCTAAAAACATCTTACTTTTCAAGATAAACAGATCCAAAAACAAATTTTCTTATGATAATTTTTTTTCCAAACATGCGCCCCCTTCCGTTTAGCCCAATTTTAACACATGTTTCTGGTAAAGGTTGGACATGGAAGGGCTGAAAAGTTAAGACACATGCTTATCCACTAGTACCAAAGGGGCAACGACCGGCAAAAAATCAAATTATTCTTTCACAAAAAAAAATGCCGGAATTCGGCCAGATACTGAGGGTTGAGCATTTAATGATCCCTATAAAAAAACAATGAGGAACAGAGAAAAAATCCTGGTAATTTTTTTCATTTATATCATCAGTTGCGCCGTTTCCAGACCTCATGATATCTCAAGGCCATCCGTGGTGAACAATTACTCTGATTAGTTTGCGGTTCCTTTGTGTTGTTTGTATCAGAAATGTAATTAGTAAAAAAAAACCTCAAGAAAGCATTGCTAGAACGATGCCTGTATGTGAACAACACAAAGATCGACACCGCAAAACTTGAGAAATTTTCTCTTTGATTTGGGTTGGAAAACAACCTGCTTAGTGACTAAGCTTTTTCTATTTCCAAATAGGTCTCGTATTTTCACAACTTTAATATCTCCTAAGTCTCCCTAACATTTTTACCACAGGGGAGGTAAGTCTGGTTACCGCATGGACAGGGATAAGTAAGTAAGAAATTTCTCCACAGGTGTCCATCTTTGATACGAGAGATCGAAAATAGGGACTTATTTTAAATTGAATAAGTTCTTGTCTAGTCAAAAGCCTCCCCCATCCCCGCTACACCCCACAGTTGTCCGCGCCAATCTCGCTTTTTCTACCGGTACTCTTTATTCTGGAAAAAAAAAGATTAAGATTTACAGCCTTTGAATTTGATCAGAATTTGCTGACAGCATTTTGCTTCATTAATTCCATGCGATCAGAAACAGTCAATTATCGAACAGAGAATCATCACAATATTTGAATATCATGGACCAAAAGATTTTATCTATAACTGCCTGGTTTATCGATGTCAAGGTCCGCGCTTCAAGTCGTTAAGTTTTTTTTTTTAGAGGGTGACATTTCTCAAATGAGAGAACTTTAACTATTTAGGCACATAAAAAAATGTTCCCAATTCTTCCTCTAGAAACTCCAAACAAGGAATAAAAAAAAAAAATTTCTATCATCAAGATGTTGGGTTAAATATATCCATTATTTAAATCTGTCAGCAGGTCAAACGACAAGAAGTTATCATTAACGATGTCCTATTCGCCCTAATTAGCCTTTGTTCGAGCCTATTGGTTACAGCTCTCTGTAAGCCCTAATTAGCCTTTGTTCGAGCCTATTGGTTACAGCTCTCTGTAAGCCCTAGTTAGCCTTTGTTCGAGCCTATTGGTTACAGCTCTCTGTAAGCCCTAATTAGCCTTTGTTCGAGCCTATTGGTTACAGCTCTCTGTAAGCCCTAATTAGACCAATTTGTTGTAGCTTTCTGTAAGATCTAATTCGAGCCTATTGGTTGTAGCTCTCCGTAAGCCCTAATTAGAGGTTATTGGTTATAGTTCCTGTGAGCACTAATTAGAGCTTATTGGTTATTATGGTTCCTGTAAGCCCAAAATCGAGCCTATTGGCTATAGTTCTCTTTCTCTGCAAGCCCTAGCTGTAGTTCTTTGTAAGCCCAAAATCGAGCCTATTGGCTATAGTTCTCTTTCTCTGCAAGCCCTAGCTGTAGTTCTTTGTAAGCCCAAAATCGAGCCTATTGGCTATAGTTCTCTTTCTCTGCAAGCCCTAGCTGTAGTTCTTTGTAAGCCCAAAATCGAGCCTATTGGCTATAGTTCTCTTTCTCTGCAAGCCCTAGCTATAGTTCTTTGTAAGCCCAAAATCGAGCCTATTGGCTATAGTTCTCTGTAAGCCACAATTCGAGCCTATTTGTTGTAGCTTTCTGTAAGATCGAGCGTTTTCGTTTGTAGTTTCTTGAGAGCCTGACCTGTGCCTTTTCTCTGTGGTTCTGTGAGAGCGCCCATCTTTACCTAGTTTGCTTATTTCTCTAAGAACCCTGCTCTGTACCTAGTGGTTCTCTCTTTGAGCTTTGATCTTTTTTAGTCTCTCTACTTCTCAGATAGACTGAACTAATCCCCCCCTTTATCACAATGACAGAGGACATAGCTTAAGTTTGAGTTCATAGTTTCTCAGCTTTTCGTTCGATCGAGGGCGTGATGTTTGAAAGGGATCTAGCTGGACCAGCCGTCTAGCTCACGGGGTGACGTGCTGCCCGTACATCCCTCGAACACAGTGGTTGCTGGCCCAGCAGAGAACAAACCACTCGCGTTGCCCTAGCCTTTCCTGTCGGTCTGATACTCTGGATTGTTTCCAGGCGAGCGTCGCTCTTTTGTGGAATCGAAACTTTTTCATTTGTTTCTCCTTCCGTTTTTTTTTTTATTTTATTTTTCTTTCTTTCTCTATTTAATTTGTTAAATATCTGGTGTTTTCTTTGGTGGGGGGAGGGGGAGGAGGTATTTTAATGTTTGTATAAAAGTTTATATTGTGGAAGGCTTTTTATTTAAGGAACTCAGGGATAGCCGTTTGAAAATCTTGATTCTCACAGTGTGAAACGTGAATCGGCTCTGGGATAAAAGTTCAGAAGCGGAGCTGAGGCTATTTCCTTGGCATTGTTCGAGTTCTAGTCTAGAGAAAGTACAGACTAGTGGCTGACCTGGAGATGTTTCTATCGCATTGTTACAGAGTTATGATGTAGTAAAAATAATGGACAGGTCGCTGAGATTAATATACTCCTATCGCATTGTTAGAAGAAAGTTTTGGTCTTATGTAAGTAAGGTCAAGTAGCGAAGTGGGAAATATTTCTATCGGTCTTATTGATTCTATGCATGTCAAGACAATAAAAATGAAAGTCGTAAGGACTACGAGAAAAAAATCATTTGATATAGTAAGAGAGAGGAAAAGTGTAAGGGTCGAGGAAAAGTGTAACTAAAAGCCTCTAACGGGAGTCAAGGCAATGCAGGAAAACCTTACAGTAATTGGTAAATTGATTATTATTGGTTATGACTGGATATTGAGGTTTGATAGAGAAATAAATCAAAATTAGTAAAATATGAAAAGAAAAGAAAAGAATGACGCCTCTTGATAACAAAATAAAAAAAAAATGTTGGTTACATTTTATTTCAAATCAGACTACTGAAGTGGTAATTCACGACAAAGGAAACCATTATCGATCATTCTTAGCGTCGAAAAAAACAATATGTTTTAAGCTTTTTCAGACAAACACTTGACTTCAAGCTTTTTATCAGAATATATTAACCCTACTGCGGCGCAGTACCTATATTTAGCCATCGCGGCCTCTGCGGTACTCTTAAACATTTTTCAACTGCCTGTAAGCATGGACGCAGGAGCGGGGTTAAGAAAGTCACGGATTTAAATTATTTCTTCAAAGTTAGACCGAAGAGCATGTTGATAACGAAATAGTTAAAAAAATCTCAGTCTAGAAATCTGAAAGACGTCGCTCCATTCCGATTTCTATTTTTGTGTATGTGATTTTTTTTTTTAACTTTGATGCCGCATTGAGTTTTGTTTTCTCCATTTTTTAAGAGGAGGAAAACAGAATTGATTAAGATATATGTGTTCACCTCAGTAGTACTAGAAGACTTTTATTCCTCCTCCGCTCTTTGTTCGTCCTACCCTGTCTCTCTGAGATCTTTTACTCGTCTCTCAACTCACTTTTGTCAGCCAAGTATCTTACCTTACTTTTAGCCTCATCAAGGTTTTAGAAAAAAATTTTTTTTTGCAAGTGCATCGTTTTGAATCTTTGTTTGTTTACATAAGTTCATTTGAGTGGTTGCATTCGAAGTGACAGAGGTTAATCTATGAGTTTCTTTTGAAAGTGAATGTGTTGTGTCGGAGAAGGCACCATTAGGAAGAATTTCAGTTAACAGTTAACAGTTATTTATATATTTAATGCAAATCACTATTGAGATGAGAGAAATCAATTTCTGGGACCTTTCCAAAGGTTAATCTCCTTTTTTTTTCAGTTTTTTGTGACAATTTTGTTTTTTACCTTTTCCGTTCTTAAACTTGATTTATTGCCATGCCCCTATCCATCATAAAATACATACCAACATACAAAACATTTACTCTCCATGATTCTTTATGCGATACAGTACGTCTATTTCTTCATAATTTTTTATTCGGCACTTAGACTTGATAGAATGCTTACCCATATTTTTGGCTCATTTTAAATGTTACATTCATAAGGTAAAATGGATGCTAGTACTGATGAGTAAACAGTTAGAAAAAATGTGTATGTTCGAAAAAACATGTGAAATGCGACAAAGGTAGAAGGTTTTTTTTTCTATGAAATGGAATAATGGCAGGCTTTATAACACATATTAACGACGTAAATACTCAGTTTGCATGTAATTCAATTACAGTACAAGCAATGATAAAGATAACTCTGCTATAATTTGGTGAGTAGCACAATGAGAGTTTTTATACTTTCGAAATATGACCAATCAAAGGTTTACTGTCGCACGAGGCATCTTATCTTGGAATAATGCCCCAAAATAGGTGCAATGCGTGCAATTTACGCCAAAAATCATACCTACACACAATTGTTTGAAGATATTCTAGCATCACACATATGTTCTGTTAGGGCAATGGGATGAATGGAGATTTCCTTGAGGTCTAATGATACAAATAGACGCGTAATTTAGTTTAAGGTGAACCTACAGTTTACAAACAACATGGATGCCATCTGGAAATTAGCACCATTTCCTCCTTCCCCTCTTTATGTCATGTCAGAGCAATGAAAATTTATTTCTCCCTTAATTGACAGTAATGGCCGCTGTAGTTTCAGCTTATGAGATAAACAACCTTTGAGATTTAAAGCAAATGTTAGAAAAAAATCTATTTACACTACCGCTCTGTTCTATCTTAAGACTTTGGGAATGAAAGCAGAAAGGTCAATAGGTGTAGAATTTGTGTATACAAAAAAAAATTCAAATGTTAGATAAAGACAAATGACAGTTGTTCACAAAATTGAATAGGTAAAAATAGGAATGGTTTTTAAAACACTAAGCCTTTTATTTCTTCTGGCGATTTATTCAAATTTTTTTTTTTGCTTTTGTTTTTTTTTCAAGATGGGCATTTCAGTTTTGTTTACCTTACTGCAGTTGCAGTCTGGGTAGATTCAATTAACCAGAGCCAACTATTATGTTCTAAGCTTTAAAATTCTTCCTATTGATAATAACTAGCCCGCGGAACTCATTTTATACAGAAGATTTTAACGTAAGCACTCATACTCTTACGTTAAACATGTAAGCATTTGCTTTGGCCATGATATCTTTTTTTTTCTGTGCTCTGTTTCTAATGTGACGAGAAGACGGTTCCGTACGACCAAGCCAAGAGAGAGACAGGTCAGGACCCTGAGACACCAGTAGATGACCTGGACCCAACGCTAATCTCTTCTTTGTAGCTCTAAGTAGCTTATCAACTGGATTGATTGGGGCAATATATATACCGGAACTTAAAACTCATCTAAAGGTATGTGTTTTCATCTCCATCGAACTTCATCTTTTTACGATCGCAGTTCTCATTTCTTGCGGGAAGGAAATGAGTTACTTCCAAAAATACACAACTGTCGATCAAAAAACCGACGCGTTCTCTTTTTTCACTTTCAGGACTCTCTCTCTCTCTCTCTCTCTCTCTCTCTCTCTCTCTCTCTCTCTCTCTCTCTCTCTCTCTCTCTCTCTCTCTCTCTCTCTCTCTCTCTCTCTCTCTCTCTCTCTCTCTCTCTCTCTCTCTCTCTCTCTCTCTCTCTCTCTCTCTCTCTCTCTCTCTGTCTTTCTCTTTGTCTGTCTGTCTTTCTTTCTGTCTGTCTGTCTGTCGGTCTCTCGATCTACCTGTCTATCTCTCTAACCCACCCACTCTCTCTCTATCTCTCTCTATCTCTCTCTTTCTCTTTCTTTCCCTTTCTCTCTCTGTCTGTCTGTCTGTCGGTCTATCTCTCTTCTATCTACCTATCTATCTTTCTAACCCACCCACACTCTCTCTCTCTCTCTCTCTCTCTCTCTCTCTCTCTCTCTCTCTCTCTCTCTCTCTCTCTCTCTCTCTCTCTCTCTCTCTCTCTCCCTCCCTCCCTCCTACAAACGTTATCTTTTGATTCTTCCCCTCTCCAAACCTCTCACTCGCTTTCTTTTTCACCTTCTCTCTATTTCTCTTTCACTCTTCAATCTCTTTTTATCTCCCTTTGTATAATTTTTAGTTGAAGGAACAACCATGTTCGAAGGTACCAAATATAAAACTCTTAATAAAATTAGATCTTTCAGTCTTTAAAAAGATGTGTTGCACATAAAGCGTTCTTCTTAAAAGAAACATTAATTTTTACTGACCGCTTATTTCCCTGTGGAACTTAAATGCTTAGTAAGAATAATGAGGCAGACGTCGGAGCTTTAACAATTTTCTTCGTTAAAAAGATTTGGCGGTATTGAAAACTGCGAACCATTAGAAAATCCTTTGAACCTCGTTAAAGATATAAAAATAAATTCAACCTTGTCATTATTGAGATCAGTTTTCGAAGACTGAAACTCGTCATGAAAATTAAGTTCAAGTGCATTTACCGATAATGTGGATCTTTAGTTTGACCAACAAAAATAATCTTAGAAATGAAAGAAGTAAAAATAAACGTTAAAGTCAAGAGGACAGCTTTGGAGAATTTCTTTCACGTTGCTAATGACTTAAGCTGCTGATCTTAAGTAACGTTGGTTTTTAAATCCGAAATAAATTCATTAAAGCCTTTACAAAAATGTGAATAAAATCTTTTAACATATGCCCAATCGTTTGAAGTATCTATGTGTTTTTTTTTCTCAACTGGAACAAGTGTGAACGCATTTTTTTACGATTGCTAAGTTTATTCAAACTCTTTATAATTTTCATTATACATTATGTTTTGTATTGCTGAATGTTCCGTGACTTAAGGAATAGCTATGCCTGGCTGTTCAGAGCCATTCAGAGCTTCGGAGAATCTGAGAGTAACATTGCAGTTTTATCCTCTAAACTTTAAAGCGTGTCGTTCTAAATCTAACCAAGCATGGTCTTAGAATTTTACATCCTTTTTTATGGGAGAAAGAATAATGTACTCAATAAAATATTTAACAAAGAATGCAAACTTTATTTCACATTGAGCTGCTTTAACTATAGCTATTTCATAAATGTTGATCAAGGTTCTGTAGATTTAAATCTTGGCTTTGACCGTTTGCCTTATTACTCACCGACCGAGTTGAAACTTCACATTCAACTGTAAAAAAGACAAGTTCTTTACATGAAAACTCTATAATAATATGTTCGAATGAAAAAAAGAAGTTGATATCTTGATAAATAACATCTTTATTTCGATATAGAGGCTAAGCTCCTAACAATGATTGTTCTTTTATCATTTAAAAACAAGCTTTCCTGATTATTTTTATCCAAACAAATAACTCGTCCAGCTCAAAACATTATTTTTTATACTCACTTTTTCTTAATTCAAACTAAAAAATTCACATCTTCAATGTTAATTCTGGAAAAGCTTTGTTTAAAATTCTGATAAACATGTGGCTAGCCTTTATTCAAAATAAAAAATTAGAATAACCCATAACATTGTGTGACCAGAAATTTTAGAATCAATTAAAAATTCAAAGTTTGTTTTTAATTAAATCTATGTGCATCTATAACATTATTGCTTACAATTATGAAATAAATATGGTGGCACCTCATTACCTTTTCAGAGATTTATGTCTACTCAAGATGCAATTTGAGCCACAGATCAGCTTCGGGGGAAAGAATAGAGCTCCGTTAATTATAAACAATCATTCTTAGATGTGTTTGTTTTTTTAAATGATGACGTCATTGCAACCACTACATGTTGCGCAATACAATGCATCTACAACAGATCACATCAGAACCACACAACCATGATCTACAACAGATCACATCAGAACCACACAACCATGATCTACAACAGATCACATCAGAACCACACAACCATGATCTACAACAGATCACATCAGAACCACACAACCATGATCTACAACAGATCACATCAGAACCACACAACCATGATCTACAACAGATCACATCAGAACCACACAACCATGATCTACAACAAATCACATCAGAACCACACAACCATGATCTACAACAGATCACATCAGAACCACACAACCATGATCTACAACAGATCACATCAGAACCACACAACCATGATCTACAACAGATCACATCAGAACCACACAACCACACAACCATGATCTACAACAGATCACATCAGAACCACACAACCATGATCTACAACAGATCACATCAGAACCACACAACCATGATCTACAACAGATCACATCAGAACCACACAACCATGATCTACAACAGATCACATCAGAACCACACAACCATGATCTACAACAGATCACATCAGAACCACACAACCATGATCTACAACAGATCACATCAGAACCACACAACCATGATCTACAACAGATCACATCAGAACCACACAACCATGATCTACAACAGATCACATCAGAACCACACAATCATGATCTACGGTCGATCACATCAGAACCACACAACCATGATCTACAACAGATCACATCAGAACCACACAACCATGATCTACAACAGATCACATCAGAACCACACAACCATGATCTACAACAGATCACATCAGAACCACACAACCATGATCTACAACAGATCACATCAGAACCACACAACCATGATCTACAACAGATCACATCAGAACCACACAACCATGATCTACAACAGATCACATCAGAACCACACAACCATGATCTACAACAGATCACATCAGAACCACACAACCATGATCTACAACAGATCACATCAGAACCACACAATCATTATCTCGATGGACAGATGGACCAAAACTTGTGTTGTGTGAAGAATGGGGCTTAAATTTGGTTCACAATTTTGCTTGAGATCTCTACTCCACTATGAAACAGAAAGAATGTTTTCTCGGAGACCTATATGAGAAGAATTTTAATGTCTCAACACTCTCTTAACTTTAAAGTTTTTTTTGATGAAGTGCTCAAAAAGAAATACGAGTAATTTTGATACTGTTGTACGCTTTACTTAGAGTGGAAAATCACGCTTTTTTGGGGTTTTCTTTTTACTTTATTAAATAAGATTTCACTTGGGATATTCTAAAATCCTCTTGGAGGATTTCTTTTCTTGCCTTTCATGTGAATTCCTTTACCTTGAGCTTAAACACTCGATTATCTCGGAACGGGAGAAAAAACCTTTTTTTTTATGTCTCGTTGACTTAACTATATCTTACAGGTCTCTTCAGAACCGACTGACTGGCCAGCCAGTGCGTACCGTCGTGGTCATTTGCTGACGATAAAGTGCTGCCATGCTAACCAAAATAAAATCTAGGGCAACCATTAGTTGAACTTGCTGGACCTGACCAAACCAGTAACCACCCTGTTTATTGGCAGAGTCCAGACTCTTTGGATTCGTTTTATGCAAGTTTCGGACAGTGATGTTCAGCATCCAGCCATAACTTTAAGAACACATCTTTCCGGTATGACTAATCAAGCTATGAGCCAAATCACCCCAGTCTCGTGCACTTTCAACAATTGCTACAGTGCGTCACTTAGCCACTTTATTGGAGCAGTAAAGAGTCAATATACACCTTTACATTAACGTTTTTGACCATCGCTAAAATTATCGGCAATGGTCGGAAATAATCTTATCCAAAAAGTTCGTATGAATCAAGCAATGTTACAGCTATCAATGGAATTAGAACTCGCATTCTCGTGTGAAGAGGTTTTATAAGTTTAATCCAGTCTTGGAAGGTAATGGATGGACTTTCATTTCCCATTATTCTTATGGAATTTGGTAAGGTCTTATATAAATAATACAATCCTTTCTCAAACACTCTATAAGAATTCTGCGTTCTTCATATAGGGCTATAGCGCCTGTGTGTATTCAAAATGTCCAAAAATCTAAACGGAACGCTTCAGAGCGGCTCTTTCGCTTTAACATTCCAATTGATGTAAATGATTTTTTTCTAAAGATATATCAAGTTTCAGGAAAAACTGAATTACCACTTGAAACGTCAGGGTTTCCCTTGAAATTCTTTTGTTCATACACATTATGTGCGCCCCATGCCATAAAGCTCAAACTTTTTACCAACACAGTGTTAATAACATGAATAATGGTTCAGGGATAAACACGGAAGGGTCAGGAAGATAAAGCATGTACTCATCTCCCGGTATAACAGGGCAACGACCGCTCACAAGAGTTAACCTACAGATCTAGCAAGGGCAGATTTTACCAGATACAACAGATTTATAAATTAATGAAGCGTACTTAAAAAAAGCGATAACTAGAGAGAATATAGAAGTAATTATTTATTTTACATCATGTGCAATGATAAAAGAACATTGTAACAATTGTTACATTATTATAAAAAAAAGGGGGGGGTGGATATATACATATAAAGTTAAAACATAATTTCATTCAAAATTCAAAATACCAGCCAGGAAAAAAAAACTGATTAATTGATGTATCGAAAAGTTTTACAAGTTCAGTCCGCCATCATACTTGAAGAGAATAAGGGAAAAAGGAAAAAAATTGGTTCCTCTAATTTTTTTTTAATGTAAGCCCAAAATTACAGCTTTGTAGAGAAGCAATAATAAGGAAGACAGTTTCATTTACTTTTCAAAGTTAGAGTGAAATTTATTTTGATAAATTGGTAGGTTTTAATATCAACGTATGAATTGGAAGATGTCACGCGCCATGTTCAATTTTAAATATTATTTTTTTTGAGTGTGTTGATTTATATGCCTCGTTTTGTTTTGCTCATTACGTCTTTCAGAGAAAGAAACTTTGTTACCTTGAAAGCGTGTCTCTTGAGCTCAGCAGCAGCTTTTATTCCTTTCTATATTCTCTTTTTATCTGAGCCTGTACCTCTGTTTTGAATTTTACCTCCACCACACTCTGTTTTTATGGTTAATTACCATACATATCATCAGTTCTAAGCTTTAACGTTACATTTTAGAATCTATTTACTATTTGATTATTTTCGTTTTCTTAAAGGTCAAATTGCACAGAGAGAGAGAGAGAGAGAGAGAGAGAGAGAGAGAGAGAGAGAGAGAGAGAGAAAGAGAGAGATTAATAGCCCTGTAAATAGAAAGAGTGAACAGCCGAGGTAGGAGAAAGCTGATGACAGAGAGAGAAAGAGAGAAAAAGAGAAAGAGAGAGAGAAAGAGAGATATTATTAATCCAGTAAATAGAAAGAGTGAACAGCCGAGGTAGGAGAAAGCTGATAACAGGGAGAGAGAGAGAGAGAGAGAGAGAGAGAGAGAGATTAATAATCCAGTAAATAGAAAGAGTGAACAGCCGAGGTAGGAGAAAGCTGATAACAGGGAGAGAGGGAGAGAGAGAGTGAGAGAGAGAGAGAGAAAGGGAGAGACAAAAGAGAGAAAGAGAAAAGAGAGAGAAAGAGAGAGAGAGAAAGGGAGAGACAAAAGAGAAAAAGAGAAAAGAGAGAGAGAGAGAGAGAGAGAGAGAGAGAGAGAGAATGAAAAATGAATAGTAAAACAGAGATGAGGATGACATCTCTGTACAATGTTTACATCTCCTGAGACACTTTATTTATTTCATAACTCCGCAATAATTTTAAGCTGGACTATACAAAGACTATAAACACATTTTTTAATGTTCTTTAACTCTTGTTTACTTATAAGAGACCTATTACATCTCCCTTCTAGCCACGGCTTCCTTCCCTTCCCCTCCCCACAAACTTCCCCATTTCCGCTCAAATAACTTCCCTCTCCAAATACACACTGACCTCAATTACCTCCATTATCACAGACGTCACGCTGTATGCCACCACCACAATAGGCTATCCATGACCACTGCACTGGACCTTGCAACTACGGCTAGAATAGAAACAAGTTGTACCCTGCCCGCCCCACAATCAACCACTTGTCCAATCTCTATCTAGTTTAGGCTACTTTATGTATAAAACTTTTGAGCTCGTCCTCTGTTTGTCATTTCTGTACTGAAGAAGCCAAAATAAAAGGCGAAAAGTTTCTATGTTGATTACAATTGTTTTCATTTATTTCACTGTCCTTGAGTGCTAGTTGGTGAAAGTTTTCTTTTTTTTTTTTTTTACAGGTCACATTGAAATTGGGTTTTTATCACCCCTCTCATCATATCAGGCCAAATGCCATGTCTTTTTGTGTCGATGATAGAATATAGACTAACCATCTATCAATTCATTTTCCATGATTTTTTCTTCACTGATATGTTGCTTCTAACTCTTTATACGTTGACTTTAAAACCTGGTGTCTCTTTGAACATACTGTTCACACAAGAGCCACAGCTCACACAAAACTTTCAGAAGTTTTAAATTTTATATTTATAAATTAAATGGAAGTCTGATCAGATTTCCTAACCATAAGAAACCAGAGACATGAATAAACTGGCAATTATACACCGTGAGAAGATTATCCGCTTGAGATTGGGAAAAAACTGATTTTATTACGTAGATTAGCGGCGCAGTCACATAACGGCATGTGTCTTAATTATGAAAAAAAGCAAAACTAAAAGATTTGTAAGCTCAAGGGAGATGAATCAAAAAAACTATCGGCGCCATAATGTCGCTATGCTGTGATCCACAAATTTCACTGCCATTTGAGGAAGATGCTGATGACTTCTTCTTCTTCTTCTTCTTCTTCTTCTTCTTCTTCTTCTTCTTCTTCTTCTTCTTCTTCTTCTTCTTCTTCTTCTTCTTCTTCTTCTTCTTCTTCTTCTTCTTCTTCTTCTTCTTCTTCTTCTTCTTCTTCTTCTTCTTCTTCTTCTTCTTCTTCTTCTTCTCTCTTTTCTTCTTCTTTCTTTTCTTCTTCTTCTTCTTCTTCTTCTTCTTCTTCTTCTTCTTCTTCTTCTTCTTCTTCTTCTTCTTCTTCTGCTTCTTATTCTTCTTCATCTTCTTCTTTTTGTCTCTCAGTTCATTAGTATTTAATGGGCCAACGGTCTTCAAAGGCAAAAAACTTAAACAACTTAATGAAGTTGAATTCATTGAGTCCTTTAAGGGATGTGTTTTTTTGTTAACCATGAATGAATTATTTTTGTTGGCCCTTTATTTCTCTAAATGGTTAAGGTTCTGTACACTTTAAAGTTTTTAAGTAAATGACTTTAAAAGAAATAAATATCTTACTGTTGCAAAGTCTGCTTTTCGTGAATTAAAAGTCTTCGGACCTGGAAAAGAAAAGTATGTTTGTAAATTATATATAAATAGATCGAATAAAATCGAGACATTGTAAGTCATTTATGTCGTCATTAAAAGAAATGCTCCGTTGATACAGAGATGTTGATGTAATAGTGCGCACTGCATATATTCATCAATATATGTTGGTTTTTTGGGTTTTTTTAGGAAATAATATTTCACTTGGTATGTTATAAAACCGCTTAGAGATCGCTTTTCTTATTTTTTTTTTATCATTTGAATGACTTTATCCTGAACTTTAACACTCAGTTCTCTCCTGACGAGAGAATCAACTTTTGTTCTAGAACCAACAGACTGACCAGCCAGTGCATTAAATCTTGGTCATTTGCCTAAACAATGTTCTGGCATGCTAACCAAAAAAAAATATGATAATCAAATAACCAAAATATTGAAATTGCTATACCAAACACAATGAATAATTGTCCTTGTTAGTGTCAGAGTCCAGAATTTTAAATCTGTTTTATTTAAATGTTTTTCATGATCCAGATTGAACTTCAAGTTAAAGTCATTTTTAATGCTGCTTGCAATTTGAGATACTGCTCGCTCTACCCTCAAGCTGTGCATCTTTCAGTACTAATTCCTGTACCGATACTAATTGCCAGAGCTCATCATTTAGAGATTTTTCATTGAACAATAAAGACGTCTACAAGCCCTGAGAGAAATACGCCACAATTTCTTAATATTGGTTTTTTCATTGTCGTCTACTAATTGCTTTTTATATTCCCTCTCTGTGTACTTCTATTAATCTTCCTTTTCTCCTCTCTTTCTTTCTCTCTCTCTCTATCTCTCTGTCTCTGTCTCTGTCTCTGTCTCTCTCTCTCTCTCTCTCTCTCTCTCTCTCTCTCTCTCTCTCTCTCTCTCTCTCTCTCTCTCTCTCTTTCTCACTCTCTCTCTCCTTCTCTAGAGATCTCTTTCTCTCTCTCTGTCTCTCTCTCTCTCGCTCTCTCTCCCTCTCTTTATCTCTTTCTCTTTTCTTTTCTTCTTTGTATATATATACATTAATATATATATATATATATATATATATACATTATGATATATATATCTTTATGTATTATATATAAATATTTCTACCGTACGGAACTCCTCACTACTGCTCATACATCTCCAGTTTGACAGGTTTTTTTTATTATTGTGGATGTTTCTGCATTAGCTTATTCGCTCTATACCTTAAAGTTTTAAGCATCGTCTATATTATTGACAGTGATCTGATCTAGTCCAGATGTAGACAGATCAAAGGACGTTATGAAACAAGCAATTTTACAACTATCAATAGTTATCTAACTAGTAATTTCTTCCTAAGAGACTAATGAACCAGTGCAACACAAAATGAGTCTCTTTCAATTGATCAATCAATCAATTGATCCTACTCTTCATACCACAACACAAAAAAATATAGCATTCAATCCATGACTGTACTTATTCATCAGTCACTAAATCTATTATCACTGTATGAACTTTTTTACCTACCAAAAGCAAGTTATGATACGATTTTTTTTAATTTTTGCATGAATTGCCATTTTTTAACGACTTTAAATAAAAGAAAAAGACACTATTTGTGTGTAGATCTGATATGTTGGAAACTTAAATCATACGAATAAAAAACAGGGAAAACCAAAAGCATTTTGATAATTTCGCCATTCCTTTCCTTGGGTCCTTTTTTTCCTGAAAGTGCGCCCTAAAAGGTTCGAACGATAATGTCTTCCATTGCACTCCTTGATCTAAGTGCAATGTCTATTGTGCAGCCTAAAATCTGAGAAAACTAAACTAAGGTTGAACACGCAGTAAGCGCGCGTGTAGATGGGAAGTCTCGACAGTAAATGCTGGGGAATTTCAGAGATAATGAGATATTAGAAGTTCGGGTGAAGTGGTACTATATGAAACCATTTTGTGTAAATTTTGAAAAATTTTTATCAACCTTTCGCTAAGACGAAGAATTTGCAAAGACAAGTTGAAAGTAAAGAGCTCTGTATGCTTTCTCAAGATGTACCCATCCAAGATTAAAGCTAATTTTTTTTTTTTTAATCTTGATATATACAGTGTGAAAAGTTTCTCCAAAACATAATTGCAATGCATTCAAATCTTGTAAGAAATAATAAAAAAAGACATTTCATGAAACTACAGTTATCATACTTTTTTGCACAAGTGATATTTTCAGAAGTTGATATCTCTTTCCCTCAGAGCGAATGGATTCTAAAGCACTTTGGTGCATTATTATATACGAAATCTTTTGGCCTAAGTTGGAGTAAGCGAGACACGCTCAGTTGAGAAATTGGAGGTGTTATTTATTTTTTCTTTTCTTTATAACTGTTTAACCTTTCTTTTTCTTTAAATTAGGGAGGTGGGATTTTAGTGTTTGTAAGAGTTAAGATCCTGAATAAGTTATCTATTAAAAACTTGAGGGTTTACAGTTTATAAATCAGGATTCATAAAGAGTATGTTATAAAACGTTTCGTTGAAAGTACGAACATTAGCTGAGCTGGATATACATCCAGTGTGGTGTTACAGCATTTTGGTCTAGTGAAAAGTGTCTGAGTTAAAGATACTTTTATAGACTGTTACAGAGTTATGATGCCATGAACACCGAGGTGACTCTATTCTTATTAAATTGTTGAAGAGTTGAAGAGTTTTGAGCCAATCAAAGGACGACCGCTGTGTAGGATATGATGTGGTAAAAGCTGAGCTGCTGTCATAATATAGTTCTATTTTATTGGTACTCAGTTCTTGGTTAGTGATTTGGAAATAGTTCATGTGTAATGTTAGAGGTTTCTGGTCCTATGACAAGTACTTGAGGGGCGAATCTTCTAACCAAAATTAAAGTTGAAGAGTCTTGGTCTAGTGAAAGTAATGAAAGGTAGGGAAAAGGGAATAATCCCATATTGTTGTTAGAGCGTTTGTGAACCGACTATAGAGTTATAATGTGCTTTCTTAGCATTTCAACTAAACTTTATTTTTTTCTCTGCGCTTTCTACTATTGTTATGGAGTTATGATTGGTTCTAAACGTTGCATTGGTATTACCACTGCTGCAAGGAAGTTTTGGCGCGTTTTTTCTTTCACCATACCTCATGAAAAAGATGGTTTCTACCTGGAAGGAAGATTATCACACATACCATGACGTCATTGACTGATTGGGTGCAACTTTAGTACGAAGTAACATACACCCTGAGGCATCGCAGGAAAAATTATATGGTATAGTAAAAGAGAGGAGTATAAAAGTGTAAGGGTCGAGTAGAAGCAAAAGCAATATAGAAAAGCCTTTTGCTCTAACTTTACTTTTTACTTGCCTCAAAGAAAATAATGCTTATGAGAGATAGCCCCATCCTTACTATACATAATACACACACATGCCATAAAAACCTAACGGTTGACTTCTCTTGGGCTGCGTCGAACGGTTTAGGAAAGTTTCTTTTTAGAAATGTGCCAAAGTAAAACTTGCTATCTGCATCTTAGATTCATTCTTTATTAGGATGAGAGAACTCAACATCCGGGACCTCTCCAAAAAGCAATCTACTTACAATTAGGTTTTTTTTCCTTTTAATGCAGTTTTATATGATCATTATTTTTTGTACATTTTCCGTACTATTATGTATCTTCTTTGTATCCATCATAAAATAAAGACAAACACTCAATTCATTTACTCTCCAGGATTTTTTCTGTGATATTATGTTCACTTTACATTTTTCTTTCATATTTATCCTCTATAATACCTATATAGACAAGAGCCAAAGCTTAACCAATCTCTTAGTTATTTAAAATGTTATATTACTAACGCAAATGGGAGATTGGCGTGATGCCCGAGTCATAAAAAAGTCAGAAAAAGATGGATAAAGTACTATTAAGTATCGTCTTTGTATCCATCATAAAATAAAGACAAATACTCCATTCATTTACTCTCCAGGAAATTTTTTCTGTGATATTATGTTCACTTTACATTTTTCTTTCATTTTTATCCTCTATAATCTCTATATAGACAAGAGCCAAAGTTCAACCAATCTCTTAGATATTTAGAATGTAATTTAAAATTACTAAAGCAAATGGGAGATTGGCGTGATGCCCGAGTCATAAAATAGTCAGGAAAAATGGATATATACAGGAAGGAGAAAAAGGGAAATGGTTATAAAATGGAAAGAAAACCGGCTTGATTACGTACATTCACGGCATAATACGGCGATTGCATGTTATAAAAATTATAAAACAAACAAAAATGAGATAAATAAGCAGCAAATATTGGTAAATATCAAAATGAGCGTCACTGCACTTTAAAAAATATCGTCGTTCATCAAGGTTTACTGACGCATGAGACAGATGCTGATGGACAAAAGGTTTTGTTTTCGTGGAGTAATGTCTCTACATGGGCTCTCATTTAGATATAATTATATTCAAAAAAATTCTATCAGGAATATTCTAGGCGCATAATCTCGATCTCTGTGTTGATTAGATTGGAGATTGCCCTTCTGGGCCTGCGATGATTGTCCCGGAGTTTGAGTCGTCACGGTATTCGCCAGACTTGTAAGGCTGACAATGATGGATCGACAATCATAACAGATATTTTGCTAAGATTAGCATCACTCCCTTTCTCCTCTCTTTTGATATCAAGTCATAAGGACCAATAAAAATGACGAACTAATTTTTTTGTAAAGTCCAAACCTATTCACAGCTTAAAAAAAAAAAAAAAAAAAAAACATTGATTATCATGCAGGTTTTATTACATGTAATCGTGCGGATAAGAATTCCCGCAAGGCAGAGCACTTTTATGCACTTAATACGAAAATTTGCAGCTTTCTAATTAACTTATAAGAGGATCTAAAAATACAGATTGGGAAAGAACAGAATTAGTCGATTTCCTTTTGATACCACAGCGTGAAAGGGGAAAGAAAGGTAACGGTGACATAAAAAAAGATCAGCCTTTATTTCTGAATTCGAACTTGAAACTGAACTTTAAATTTTTTAAAAAATCACACAGGAACTTATTACTTTCGGAAGACCTTTCG
>JAWDGP010000471.1:205000-240000 GCA_033675545.1 Elysia crispata
ACTAGAAGTTATGGTCTCACTTCACAATCAAATTGCTTCTTTTTTAATAATAATGTATCTAAAATGTTCGAATTTAAAATGATTTTGAAGCTCAAAATTACTATAAACGTATTTCAAACCACATACTCAAAATCAACCGCAATGAGTGATATAAATCTTCTTTTTAATACACTGAATAGTTTCTTGAGATAAATTTATCTCTGTCTTATACTAAAATAGAGGTTTCGTTTATTTTTTGTTTATTTTTTAATGGGATTGTAAAAAGAAGAAAGCTAGTCATATTATTCTCAGGGTCAATTCAAAACAGCTATTCGTATGCCACATTATTGTTACAGGTATATAATGCATGGAATTTGAGTTTAAATAAATCTGTAGACATTTACTATTGATATTCTATGGGTGGATGACCTTGACTAGCCATTGTACTATGGCTGTTATCAGAACACCATATAATTATATATATATATATATATATATGTGTGTGTGTGTGTGTGCAATTTGACAAGACAAGGACCTAAATAACAATGAGACTTCAAGTGTGTCTAACATCTTATCTAGGTTTTTGACATGTGTAAGGGTTGTATCACATTTTACAATATGCTGTGTCTTACTTCACATGCAGTTTTTTTTAAACCCTCTATGTACACATCCATCTTTCATTTCGGTTTAAACATCCTTGTTATGAGTTATTGATTGGCAAAGAGACAGTTGAGGAAGTGTTTAGGAAATAAATGGTTTGAGAATTAAGCTTGAACTTTTTTTTTCTTTCATTCATCTTTTTTCTTTAGTCAAGAGTCATTGTGATTTCCTTAACAGTTGGCCTGGTGTAACTGTTGTGCAGAACTAGCCTTGAAGTTTTCGTTAGCACATGAATCAAGCATGTGTACAGTAGTGCGCAGCTGTACAAGGCACTCACACAACAGCTAATGTTCACAATAGCAAAGTTTTAAGTCTGGAAAAAGATTTTATTTAAAAGCACAATAATATTTCATTCAATCGAGACCTAACATTTTTGAATCATTAAATTTTATCATTTGAAGCTAGTTGTGCGAAAATACCTTCTTTTTATCAATAAATGGATGTATTTTTTTAAGTTTGATCTATTTAAATGCGCATTGTTTTTAGCTTCTGTTTACGGCGACCTTAAACTCTTAATGTAGAATTTATATATTTATTTACGAGTGCCATATTAATATTATTAGAATTCATGATAGATCTTGGCCTGAACTTTCAATGTCAGAATTATTGGACACATACATAACTAGGTGTCACCTATGAAAATAAGTGGATGTAGGTAATGAATCTTGTATAGGGAATCTATATAGGTTGTGGCCAGTTTACTCTTTAGAATTGTGGTTTTGGATAGGTTGGCACCCTTTTTGTCCAATCTTGCTCTATGGAATGCGGCTAATATTATATAAATGCATTGTGAAATGCAAAAGTCAAAAATTATACATAAAATTGTTCTGTAATTTTTTTTTAACTTTTTTTTCAACAGAACAGAGAAAAGTGAAGCCATAATCAATTTAATTTTTGGTTTATTCGTTGTTGTTCTTTTTTCTTTTCTTTTTCTTTTTTTTCTGTTGATATAAAGCGTAGGAGAACACTAAGATTTTGAATTAAATAGTTATCGATTAGAATCATAGCGATAGAGGAAACTTGCAGCACAATGCTAAAAATGGTTTCAGGCAAAGACATGCCATCCGATCTTACCGACTTCTCTCCCTCGGGGCTCACATCTAGGACCAGACCTCCTGTAAAAGATGACAACTCTTTCGCTGAGTCTTCCAGCTCGAACTGGAATCTTTGGAACATGAAGGCCAGAAATAGATCTAGCTCCACACGCGCCATGGCTTCCCCAACACTGATGTGACGTCCAATTTCGGACGGGATGAGCTTGTTCCACTTCAGGAGATTTCCACTGGCGTCAAGGAATCTCTCCGGGTTAAACTGGTCCGGGTTTTCCCATACGCTTTCGTCTCGGTGTGTAGTATCAAAATTAATTCAACATCAATCGGCTATCGTTAGGGATTAGGTACCCCTGCACTTCAGAGTTATGGGAGGCTACTCGCGCGGTTAAGGGAGTAATGCTGGCCAGACGCTGCGTCTCTCTGATCACGGCACTAAGGTAGGGCAGGTTCGGCATGTCGGACATACATGGTGGCCGCGCTGTTCCCACATGTGTCTTGATTTCATCGAACACTTTCTCTTGGATCTCCGGGTGGTGGAGGCAGTACAAGACACACCAGTTGAGCGTCATGCTCGTTGTCTCCGTCCCAGCTACGATAAAAGATTTGATGAGAGGGACCAGGTTAGCCTCGTCTAGACACGAGGTTTTTTCACCTTTTTCTCGCTTGTGCATATCTTGTAAACAGGCGGCTATAAAGTTCTATGGTTCATCGTCATCGTTTTAGTCTTGTTTGACTTTGTTTATTTGAAACTTACAGAAGTTTTCATTCAAATCCTTTATGCACGCTTCATACTCTTTGGTACCACTCAAATCATCAGGTAGTTTTTTGAAGAATGTTGTCGCATTACAAACCCAAATGAGCGGTGCTTTATCAAGGTAAGCGTCAGAGTTTTTCATCATCCGCTTGCAATACTCGTCATCATAATCAAATCTGTTCCCAAAAGTAATTGAGCACACGATGTTACACGCTGTGGGAGAAGAGATAGAAGGCAGATGGATTGCCTTGCCTTCCAAATTTCTTTGTCTTTCTGTGAATATTTGCAATTCTGTGGCTATTTTGTCTGCCATTAGACTTTTCCCCATACCGAACTCGCGGAGAACGGATTTGGTTATGGCCCTTTGCTCTTTCCAGTTGTGCCTCGGGATGAGAGCAGTCCATGGTTTTCTTCGCCCAAAAACTGGGACGACATGTCAACAGGTCTGTCCAAAGTTACTTCTGCATGTTTTACCAATATTTCTCGAATGGTTTCATAACTGTTGACAACAATCAAAAGCTGTCCGAAAATGTTGAGACTAAATATATCGCCGGCTTTCTTTCTCATCCATACAAAATTATCAAGAATATTGCCTCTCAGCAGTGTGTGTCCCAGAAACGGTTTTTTCCTGGGGCAGGGCAGGGTGGGATGTTGGAACCTTCATATTCCAATCTGGTCTTTGACCAAGCATAATACACAAGCAGACGTAAAGCACCTCCGCTCAAGGCCCACGGTGTGCACATTGCAACCAGCAGGTCATATAACATGGTTGCTACAGCTCTGGCACTGTCCTTTTTATGTAATTTAATCTATATCTAAGAAAATTCTATTTGTAGATCATTCTGCATAAATATTGCGTTTAAACAAAAGCAGCTGATGAAATCTTGCAATCAATATTAATCTCAGAGCTTTGAAATCTTTCTGTTCCAACTAGATTGAGAGAAAAAAGAGTGCTATGCTTTTACTCCCTTTAAGACCGAAAGTAACCACAAAATATGACGCTTTTGTATTAACCTGCAAGAGGCCAAATTTCGGTGGAATTTAATTTTCTGTTAGTTCTTCACTCCAATGACAAAACATTTATGTTTAGAAAATAATGATAGATTGTTTTAAAAGAGTTATCTAAATCAAAAATTCGAAAACACTGAAAACATTGTTTTTTATGATGTGTATTAATTTTGGTTAATTATAGCGAATTTGCCAATTAAAATTGAGGTATTAATTAGAATGAAAATATAATGAACTTTCGATCGAAGGTGTTTTTAGCCTAAATCCAAAACTTTTTGACATTTTTTTTCACCATGACAGACACTGAACTTGGCAGATCATAAATCAGTAAACTTATCACTGTACGTTGAGTGGTTTAGGAGGAGAATGGGAACAAAGAAATCAAAGTTGCCTTTTGTAATATAGAAGATAGTTTGATAGAAAGATAGATAGATTTTTTAAGCGGTTGTAGATAAATTGATAGATGCGTAAATAGTCAAATAGATGGATGGATAGATTGCTAGATAACTGTGACGATACACTCAAGGAGGTACAAAAGAAATTTTCGATTAACTGAATCTCATTAAGTTATCAATGGTAACTATGCTCAAGTAGTAAACAAGTATTTTATATTTTAAAAGCTTCTTCTATTCGTATAGAAAACATTTGTAGTAGATAGCAACGATTGGCTGAAATAATCTTTAACCAAAGCATAAATTTAAAACGTCCGAGATATTTTTGCGATTTCCTAGATCCAGATCAAGGGATGCAAATGAGAATAAAAGGAAAGACGGAAACAGAAAACTATTTTTATCAAATAAAAAATCAAGGCCAATAGCAATGCAATTAAAAATACAATGCAAATCTCTAGCTCAAGTTTCCGGAAACAAGATTTTATACTTACTTCATAATTTGATAATAATAGTCAGGAAATATTTATTTTGAAGTGTATATACACTATGATATATACTTTCTTAAACTTTTTGGCCATTCATATTAAATAAATTAGTTTGTGTAAAGTTGTTGTTTTTTTCCCAGAAACTTGAACTAGATATTTTCTTTGTTATTATTTTAATTTCATCGCTATTGGCCTTGATTTTTTTATACGATATAAGAGTCGACGCTTCTCTTTTTGTATATATCCTTTTATTCTCCTTTGTGTCTCTTTATCTGACTGTCTTTTCAATCAATCCATTGCTTTCCCCCTTTCCACCCTCTCTCTCTCTCTCTCTCTCTCTCTCTCTCTCTCTCTCTCTCTCTCTCTCTCTCTCTCTCTCTCTCTCTCTCTCTCTCTCTCTCTCTCTCTCTCTCTCTCTCTCACTTTCTCTGTCTCTTGGACTCCAATTCTCTACCTTTCATTCTCTTTTTCACTATTTTTTCTTTCATTTCTTAATAATTGATTTATTCTTTTGCTCATTTATTTATTTCTTCATTATTTTACAAACACTTCTTCAGCCAAACATTTTTACGATTTTTGTCAAATTGTTTCGTCTTATTTTATCCACTATAATTATTCGTGACCTTTTTTGTGTGTATTTTGTTGTATTTTTTTGCCTTGCATACTTTTGTGGGATTAATTTTTCCTTGGTAAATTTTTCTATATATCAGCCTTTATGTTATTTTTATCCTTCTAAAGTTTGTATGCAACATTTAAATGAGAATATCCCTGTGTAATTTCTTGTTCCTGTTTTTTGGTGCCTGATGAAGGGGCGATTCCTAAAGCTTAGGCGCTTTCTATTGCATTTTATAAATTTTGGAGCTGCTCTCTATTTATTTTCAGGTAAGGAATTTGATTTGATTTCCAAAAGTGCAATCGGTGCGACTTGCTTATCATTTCAGAAAAAAAAATATTTTGAAAATACATCTTGACCAGAAAAAAAGAAAGTCTTAAATCCAGTCATAATTGGCATCTATCCTGATGTTTAGATTCGAGTGATGATTATATTGATAATGTTTTACAAATGATTTTACATTGTTACTTCATCTTTTGTCTTAAAATGTGGCTGTACGTCCTGGTTGAAAATCTCATCTAGGATTTTAATCCCCATTTAAGACTCTAGCTTTCTCATCATTAAGGCTGACTAGATCGAATTCTGTCAAAACCGATTTTAGTCGATGAATATTTAGCTCGTAAAATCAGATCAACATCAAAATTTATTTTTCTCAAAAATTTGAGCTGCCTAACGGGTTGTCCCAATAACAATATCTCAAGCTTAAAACTACGGGAATATATTCCGATAGCATCAAACTCGCAGGGACTCTGCCATCACGCAGTTCTCCAAACAAAAACAAAAAACTGGAACATTTTGTGACAACTGGAATGATCGAATAAAACGTATCAGGTCTGGAGGAAACATGGAGAAATCGATGTTGGATAGACTGACAGAGTGGTTTACAGGAGGGTGGCAGGTGCACTACAAGCAACGATGTGTCGGGATCGAGGCTTCCATCGACTGGCGATGATCATCGATGCTAAAGAACCGAGCACTTGATGGAGTTAGACCTTTGCACTGCAGCTCTATGTTGTTTCAATTCTACTTTTGAGTTCATGAATACATCTAATTTTTTTCGCGAAGATATCTTTTTGAGCCATAACTGCTTTATTGGTGCTTACTCAAATCATTATACTCAAGAAAATGTAATATTATTTTCAAGCCTTAGTCAACAATAATGTATTAGGTAAAAAGGCTTTGAGACATTAGCTTTTCAACAAAAGGAAGTGCATTTTAGCACCCCATAGGAAGGCTCTAGCCATATTCTTTGTCGTTCTCTCAATACTTGCGTGCATCTTAAAACATCAGATTTTTTTAATGTTTTCATGTCTGAATATTTGCCTTTCCTGTGCCATTAATGTTTATTGAAGTTAGTATGAAAAATGCACCCCCACCTATGATGTGTTAACATGTTTTCTTCTCATCTCAGAACTGGGCATTTTCGAAGAAGCAGTACATGCGCCGTGCCCACTTCCAAAATTAGTTTCATCCTCGCTTGCAAAGTTCAAACTAAAACGAGCGAGGGCGTTGCCTGGATTTAGGAAATTTTCACACATACTCCCATAGAAATCTAGATTAGACTGCGAAAGGTTTTCCAAGCGCTGTTCATCTCTGGTTTAAAAGAATTATTTAACCAGTCTTAAAAAAGGGGAAAATTAATAAATAACATTATCATTATCATGGTCAAATTAACTACCTACGTTTCTATTCTACCTGCATTGCAACAATAAACTGACTTCCGTCCATAAAAGACGCTGAACAAACCAAAACAATACTGTAAATACAGAACATGAAACCAAATCATTGTACGAATGCAGATCTGTAGAATTGAAGCTGACGGAGTAAATTTACCCCAAAACTGTATGTGGCAAGATAATGGTATAATTACTAGTTTTTTTTCCCTTTTCCAAGACTGGTTAATGAATTTTATGTTTATTAAAAAAAGCGAAAGAGCCACGGATTTCAAAGCTCCGGGAAAAGCTATGTTCTAAACCTACCTAGCATGTTCTAAAGCTACCTAGCATGTTCTAAAGCTACCTAGCATGTTCTAAAGCTGCCTAGCATGTTCTAAAGCCTCGTATCTTCGTTGATTCACTGCCGTAGATTTAATAAGATTTGGTAAGAGGCTAGTGCTGATCGTGTGCTTTTATCACTTCTAAAATGGAAAGTCTTAAGGTCTAACACTGGAAGTTTGAAATTATGACGGCCTGATAAAGGAATACTTTTTTTTTCTTTTTTTTTTTTAATTATTTTTCTTTTGTTTTTATCTTGCTTTTTGTTGTTTGTTTTGTTTTTATTTAAGGGGTGGGTTTATATCATTAAAACAAATGCATTTCTGTCACAAAAGCTGCTTAACTTGATGTAGGCCTATATGGAGCCCATAGATAATTGAAACAATAAGATGTGCTCAGTGCAAGCAAAATTGAAAACTTTATTGCTGAAATATAATCATCAAAGCAATTTCACTACAGATATACGTCAAAAAGAAAACTTGAATGGCTTTTCATATTTATATATCTATCTACGTTAGGTCCGTCCCAAATGATTGAAACGTGTAGAATAAAATGATTACGTTTGTTAATTCGTCTTAGCGTAAAAAAGGTTATAAGTTGTTCAAGTATTTACAAAAAAAAAAAAAAAGCAGTGCATTTTTTAAGGGCTTAGAATATGTTAGGACTGAAAACAATCCCATCTTTTCTTTTCTTTTCAAACCTTCTCTAGCATGATCCGAATAACGGCCTAAAACTATAAACAAACGTAAATCTAGATGCAAGGGAAGAGACATGTAAAAACACTTTAACAAAGTGCGATACGGAAAAACTGTATAAATGTTGCTCTGGAGTTGTGTAAGGCAGAAAAAAAAAGAAATAGCGTGCTGAAGAAGATTCAATCAAGGATAAAATTGGAAAAACAATATATACATAATAATACTTTAGTGCTTTTTTAAATATGTGTAGGAAGAGACAAGAAAGTTCTAATGGAACTACAAAACAATGTTAAGTTTCAAAATAACTTGCTTCATGTTATAAATTTCAGTCCAATGTCAAAGCACGATCCATTTTAGACATAAAACTACGTCCACAGAAAGTATGAATTTATGCCCTACGTTTGTCCACATCAATCCTTCCTTTAAAGAATTTTAGAATAATTTGGTTTTAACCTTAACAAGCATCTATTAAAACTAGTTCTATCATAGATCAAACTTTTTCGCTAACGCTTTTGTCAAATGTTAAGATTAACAAAATTCAAACTAAGCATTTATACTGTTGCATGCATGTAGCAAAGTTTTAATTAAAGAAAATATCCATCGAGTGTTTATAACTGTAAGATAATAAGATATATTTGTAATCTAGGGGATAGTGCAAAATAAGGCATGTAGAGTTATGAGCAAGGGTAGCGGACAGTCAAGTCAAACTTAGCCAGGTATCCGAATGTTAAGTACCCTGAGAGTTATACATTTAGGTATCTGACTGTTAAGTACCCAGAGAGTTATACATTTAGGTATCCAACTGTTAAGTACCCAGAGAGTTATACATTTAGGTACGCGACTGTTAAGTACCCAGAGAGTTATATATTTAGGTATCCGACTGTTAAGTACCCAGAGAGTTATACATTTAGGTATCCGACTGTTAAGTACCCAGAGAGTTATACATTTAGGTATCCAACTGTTAAGTACCCAGAGAGTTATACATTTAGGTATCCAACTGTTAAGTACCCAGAGAGTTATACATTTAGATATCCGACTGTTAAGTACCCAGAGAGTTATACATTTAGGTATCCGACTGTTAAGTACCCAGAGAGTTATACATTTTAGTATCCGACTGTTAAGTACCCAGAGAGTTATACATTTAGGTATCCGACTGTTACGTCAGGCAACTTTCATGACCGGAGAGTTGACAGCTGGACGCCAGCGTTTTGTTTTCCGAAGCCTTACAGGCGATGTCACAGTTGAACCTCTCTGCTCAGTCTCAGACAGCCAGTCGAACATCAGTTTTGCTGACAGCACAAGAATGACTTTTTTTGCAGGAGCTGTTATCAGTTGCTTGAAGCTTTGAGATGCTTTCCGTGCTCGGGTAAAGAAGTCAAAGATCATATAAGGTGCATATTATAAAATGTTGAGTTGAGTAGACCACAAAAAAATTACAGTTGCAGTTCACAAAAATAAGATTGTGCCTTGTTTATATCTTTAAAGAACGAGTGAGCATGCCCAAGGGATACTAAACAGCAGACCAAACAAAAGTCCTTACCACGTATTACATGAGTAGAATTGTAGCTTGGCGGCGAATGCTTAGCCATTACTTTGATCTTCGCCTGTAATTAAAGCGCATATTAAGCTGCTTAACATAGCAGAAACAGGAGTTGGTTTTTTACCTGTCCTAATCGCTGAAGCGCAGATTAAGGTCACGGTGTACGTGTTCATTAGCCTCAAAATATTACAACATTGACATTAAGAAGAAAATAAATTCTTACGTTTTAAATACAAAAAAAATCCACAACCTATAAACCATTATCTTACTCTTATCACTACAGGTAATAAAGAGTAAAGACACCAGTGGTTTAAGCACAGTAACTCACATCTCACATATTTCTATCCAGGAACCTTACTTTGTAAGGTTTGGGGCTTCGACCCAGCGTAAGAACTGCATCAAGGGTGGGCAACTCGGTTGGGTTTTCAGGTTCAAACTGGAATCTTTGGAACATGGTGGCCAGAAATAAATCCAGCTCTGTTCTCGCTAGGGCTTCCCCGACACAGACCCGGCGTCCAAGTCCGAAGGGGATGAACTCCGCCGGTTTGAGGAGGTTTCCACTGGCGTCAAGGAATCTCTCAGGATGAAACTGGTGAGGGTTTTCCCACGTGGTCTCGTCGTGTAGGGCAGAATTTATGTCAAGGAACAGACGGCTGCCCTTAGGGATGAGGTAGCCCTGCACCTCAAAGGTATCAGTGACCTGTCGACTAAGGACGGGAGCTATACCGGCGAAACGCTGCGTCTCTCTGATCACGGCACTAAGGTAGGGCAGGTTCGGCATGTCGGACAGACATGGTGGTCGCGTTGTTCCAACATGTGTCTTTATTTCGTCGAACACTTTCTCTTGAATCTCCGGGTGGTGGAGGCAGAGCAAGACACACCAGTTGATCGTTGTGCTTGATGTCTCCGTCCCAGCGAGTATTAGCGATTTGATAAGAGAGATCAAATTAGGCTCGTCCAAATACGATTCCTTTTCGCTCTCTTTTTTCTTACGCATCTGTTGTAGATAGGCGGCTATAAAACTCTCTGGTACATTGTCAGAGCTGAAGTCTTGTTTGACCTTGTTTATTTGAAATTTGCAGAAATTTTCATTCAAATCAGACAGACAGTTTTCCCATTGTTTGATACCAAACCAGTCACCCGGTAATCTCTTGAGAATTGTTCCTGCGTAGAAAACATAAAGAGAAGGCGATTTAACAAGGAAAGCGTTTGCGTTATCCATCATGCGCTTATAGTATTCGTCGTCATAATCAAACCTGTGCCCGACAGTGATGGAACAGACGACGTTGCACACAGCAGCACTCATTATGTGAGGCAACTCAATGGCTTGGCCTTTAAAACTCGCCAACTTTTCCATGAAAAACCGCACCTCAAACAACACTTTCTCTGCCATTATTTGCTTCCCCATACCGAACTCGCGGAGAATGGAATTCGTGATTGACCTTTGCTCTTTCCAGTTGCGTCCGTGAGAGGACATCAGGCCGTGGTTGTCCTCTCCCAAGATTTTAGACGATAAGTCTGGTGGCCTGTCTTGAGTTTTGTCCGCATGCTTCACCAAAACCTCGCGCAGGTTCCCATAACCATTAACGACAACCCAATGCTGCCCAAGGAGGTTGAGACTGAATAGATCTCCGGCTTTTTTTCTCATCCATGAAAAATTATCCAGAATATTGCCTTTCATCAGCAGCGTGTGCCCCAACAGAGGTTTTGCTGGAGCTGGAAAAGGTGGAATGTTGGAACCTTCACACTTCAACCTTGTTTTAGACCAGGCATACACTACGAGAAGAACGAGAACTCCTGTTGCTAAGGTCCATGACGTCACAGTGGTCGTCACGGTTACCAAGAGAGGAGTCAGCATTGTTGCTTGATCGAATTCAGTCTGTCTGTAGGAAATTAAAAAGTTAGCACTCTTGCCTTATAGGCTTTAGACTGTTGGCAATGGTGTAATGAATGTTTCAAATTAAATCAGATAGGATTAAGTTGTTTTTATTTTTTTAAGACGAAAATTCAAATTGCCATGCTTTTAAACATTTAGATAACAGTAGCGAAATATCAGCCCCCATAGCTCCAAGTGTAAGAAGGGCAGAATAAGCAGTTATTGATTATGTAGAAACACATTGAAAAAAAAAAGTATGAAAGAAAAAGAAACTTAAATTCGACTTTCGCCTATAGAATTACTAAAAAGTATGTATTTACAAGGTTAATTTTAATTCATTAAATCAGAAATGAGACACTTTCAGAATAAAAGCTAGGGAGAATAACTGCACCCAAGGAACTGGAACTGTAAGCGGTGTTAGGATGTTAGTGCTATATTTTGAAACTGATAGTCTCTTATGTTAACACATAAACTGAGATAATCTGTTTGCTTCATGGTTTACACAATATTCTTTTGAGCTCATCATCAAGTATTAAAATGAATTTAGAAAAAAACAAGAAAAAATTGGTCCCACGACTGTTTGTCCGACTGTCCGGCTGTGTGGCAGATAAATATATAATTATAGTTTGAAGATAGCTTGTCCTCCGCTGCCTTCGGGCATGACTTTTTCATTTTCTAAAAGTGATTCCTTTGTATGCGCCAGTTATTTGGCTCTGTCTATTAAGCCCTTGGGATCATCACTGGCTTTACATAACTTCTTTTGGTAACGTTGTAACGCATTGTGCTGTAATTTGATCTGTTCACTTGCTCACCGTGTGTAGGTGCGTGTTTTTAGTGTAACGAATCGACTTAGATCTATATTGACATTGTTTTATTGAGTTACATAATGTTTGTATTTCAACCCTAAGAACTTAGTCATGTTTGTTGAAAATAGCTCGCACTGTGAGAAAAGTGTACTTGAACTTGTGTGATCTAGATTCCTCTGGAATTTCCCACTAAGTCCTGGCATAATGATAATTTCATTGCTCTTTGTTTACCGTTTGTTCTGATTGGTTGATACTTTTTAGCGCATTAATCATTACATCTTACCAAGACTATTCTCGTATGACTTATGTAATTCCTTTTCTAGATAGACCGACGAGAACTAGCATAAATAAGAGTCATCATATATCTTGTTTTCCTTTTATGATAACCGGGTTGAAAATCTTCCATGAAAAAAAAAATATTTTCTTTAGTCTTAATATCGGTGACGGCTAGCACCATTCAACGAAAGATCTGGTTTGCTGGGTGAGCTTAGTGCTTTCATCACTCCCCATGATTTCTGCCAAAGCAATGACCTTAGCCATATTGATTAAAGAGAAAAGCTAGTCACTGTTGACTTGGGAAAATCTGTATCGATTAATAAACCCTTTAAAACGCTCATTGTTTTATATAGATTAAAATAAATGGACAGATCAATTAAAACGGGGAGTTTTTTTTTTTCGGTAATTTATAGCCTTTTAAGGAACGTTTAGAAAGTTCTTTAATTATCTTGAAAAAGTCTAGAGTCAGCTGATTTACCATACTGTGCAATAATTGCTATTGTTGCTCTGCAAACTGATGCGCTTAAGGAAAAAAACAAGCCTCTGGCGTTCTACTTTTAGAAACAATGTCTGCATCAAATGATATCACAATCTACAGGCAAAAAGTAAGGTGATCGAACATCAAGTTCTAAAGGTTGCGAACACATTCTTACCCAGCATTTAAGTAGGAGGTGAGGCGCAGTGTTGCTAAATGATTTTTTTTGTAATCTAGTTCTGGTCAAATGATCCACGGTGATGGTCCTCCACTCCACTAGCCCTGATCAGCATCTAAATCATAGTTTTACATTTAGCTAGATATTGATCTGTTCACGGTAACACGGATTCATTTTTTGTTTTCTTTTTTAAACATCTATGTTGTTCTGTTACATTTACTGCTTCAGTCGTTGTCGTTGTTGTCGTTGTTGTTGTTGTTGTTGTTGTTGTTCACTAAATTTGGATTTTTATCAAAATGTATTGCATAACTTAGACACAAAAGGCAGACCTTTGTGCTTAGAATGGTATCACCATAATAATTGCCATCACGAAATAATTAATTATAACAATGAACAAATTAAAACTCTTCCATTACTAAAACACAGCGTTAGGTACAATAGTTGGGCTTACCGAGTTGTGTGCTCTGTAATGATATCTCAAGTCGACAGACGCACGACTTGGATGCAACTAAATGCTGATCTCGGCTGATCCAGGATATTCGGCTAAACACTTCAAAGTTTTATATCGTAAATGTCAGCCTGCCTAGGGCGAATCTCTTCTATTGATCATTCTATAGCTCCGTGCAAGTTGTCTTGATCTCTTGAAAAAAAAATAACAGTGGATCTAGTTGTATCAGAGAAACAGAGATCCCTGTATCTTGCTTGCCACAAATGGTTTTTTGCTTCGCTCGGCTGAAGAAATGTTGTCGAAGTTTTTGGTTTTTTTGTTTTTTTTTGCTTTGTGTATTGACGTGTTATTCGACATTCGTTAAAGGTCATATATATTCTAATCGCTATCTTATATAAATACATATCTAAATCATCATTTCTAAGGTCAAGGATACATATATGTATTGGACCACATCTGGGTAACTTCTTGTTTAAGAATTTCATTAAAGAATTATTTAAACACTGGCAACAAACGGGTCGCGTTGTTTGAGTCGTCAATAGGCGTCATTATTAAGAAGGGAGAGGATGAAGGTGGGTAATTGAGATGTCTGAATCAATGGCGGCTGGAGGCATCTCGGTTCATGATATACTCTACACTTTGGTTATATGCGGTTATACTCTACACTTTGGTTATATGCGGTTATGCTCTACACTTTGGTTATATGCGGTTATACTCTACACTTTGGTTACATGCGGTTATACTCTACACTTTGGTTACATGCGGTTATACTCTACACTTTGGTTATATGCGGTTATACTCTACACTTTGGTTATATGCGGTTATACTCTACACTTTGGTTACATGCGGTTATACTCTACACTTTGGTTATATGCGGTTATACTCTACACTTATTTTATATGCGGTTATACTCTACACTTTGGTTATATGCGGTTATACTCTACACTTTGGTTATATGCGGTTATACCCTACACTTTGGTTATATGCGGTTATACTCTACACTTTGGTTACATGCGGTTATACTCTACACTTTGGTTACATGCGGTTATACTCTACACTTTGGTTGTATGCGGTTATACCCTACACTTTGGTTATATGCGGTTATACTCTACACTTTGGTTACATGCGGTTATACTCTACACTTTGGTTATATGCGCTTATACTCTACAATTTGGTTATATGCGGTTATACTCTACACATTGGTTATATGCGCTTATACTCTACAATTTGGTTATATGCGCTAATGCGAAGCTTTCGCAGCACGGGAATTTTTAACAAATGAAGTAGAAAAGAATCGGCCCCCAAGAAAAAGAATTTTGGGCGCCACAATATAACCTCTACTTGTTTTTTTTGGGTTTTTCATTCAGATCTTAGCTTGGCTTACTACATCGTGTACTCTGATGTTTTAGGAGATTATTGTTGCTGTTTGATAAAGCGCGTCTTCTAACACCGTGATCTCATATCTTTATCACAGATCAAACTTAAGTTATCGTCGGGCAAACCGAAACTGAGAGGATGAGGTTACACACTCACCTATCGTGAGCGTGGGATTTGAACCCATACTGAAGGTCCTTGGGTATATCAGCTCGGGTTTTATAGTCTGGCATCCATCAGCACTTGTCTGGAGGTATCTAACATCAGCACTTGTCTGGAGGTATCTAACATCAGCACTTGTCTGGAGGATATCTAACATCAGCACTTGTCTGGAGGTATCTAACATCAGCACTTGTCTGGAGGGTATCTAACATCAGCACTTGTCTGGAGGTATCTAACATCAGCACTTGTCTGGAGGTATCTAACATCAGCACTTGTCTGGAGGTATCTAAAACTTACTCAATCTTAATCGAGTGAAGAAACAAATGAACCCTTGAATGATTCATTGCTCTCCATTGTCTGTAGGACAATATAGATTTTGTTTGTGTGCAACAAGCTCATATTTTTGTCAATCAACCTGCGGGTGATTCTGTTTGTAAAGGGGTTACTTGGGGGATAATTGAGGGAGGGAGGAGGAAAAGGAGGGGGGGGGAATGAAGTAAGGCAGGAGTGTCTAGAAATGTAATTCGCTTCAGCAAATCTTTTGACGGTAAACACTTCAGGTTCATCTTTTTCTTTCAAAAGGTGTCTGAAATGCTTAATTATGGGCTGAGAGCTGTCGCTGCCATATCAGCTTGGCCTGCTTCTACTGCGTGGACGGTGAACACTACTAAACCGAAGCCACTGAAATCACCATCAGTTGAGACATACACGTGAATGAAT
This sequence comes from Elysia crispata, assembly GCA_033675545.1. Taxonomy (NCBI): domain Eukaryota; kingdom Metazoa; phylum Mollusca; class Gastropoda; family Plakobranchidae; genus Elysia; species Elysia crispata. Next base: position 220,488 of record JAWDGP010000471.1, read on the forward strand.
ACCTTTGTGTGTGTGTGCGTTGTTGTTTTTTAATTAATAAGGTGGGGAAAAAATGAAGTTAATGCATGCGTGAAGTGGTAGGCATGTTTCATGACTGCCTGCGGTAGGAGATGAGAGTTCATTAGTCGTTACAGGTACACAGCTTTACAGGAGTTTTCACGACATGATTGCTAAAAGAGAAAACGAAGATAGTGCCAAATATATACCAAAAAAAATGAACTTCGCAACATGTTTTATACTTTCTTTTTTTTTTTAGGACGAGAAACATGAGACCCATATTAATCAATCTTTAAACATAAATTAATATTTTCAGCGATATAAAGGACCCTCTCTGGGTGCAATCGATAAGGAATGGAACAACTATCATTTCTTAATGCGAAAAAAAAAGTTTAGCGAGCTCGATTTTCAGCCTGGAAAGTTTTTTTCTTTGATTATGTTGATACTTGCTGCCTCATTTCACGAAAAAATTTCAACGGGTCGTCAGCTCACGGTGTTTTTCGTGGAGTTTCAAAGACTGGTAGAAAACTCCTCGACTCTTTGTAAGTTTCTCTTGACCATGATATTTTTTAAGGTATCGATCTGAGTCAAGTTTATCTTTTTTCTTTCAAAAGTTTTCAAAGAGGAGCGCAAGATTGAACAAAAGACCTATAATAGAAAAATAAAATATTGCTGCGGCTACGAGTAAGCTTACAGCACTAAAACGGCACAAGTTACAGTGGTAAAAATAATGATATACCCACTGCTATCGGTAATGGTAATCTATCTTTGAGGAACAATATTCGTACTACTATCGATAAAGACTATAACTGTATCGATGGTAATCTCTCAAATGCATCAACATCTATGTACCTGATATCAAAAACAGGAAAATTAGATCACATTTGTTCTAATCAAGTTCCAGTTACCTACTGGCTTGCTCAGGGCCCACACCTGATATCGCTTCTTTACACAAAACGCATAATCTTCTTTGCTGTACTTGATGCAAGTAGCGGTCATAATTTTTTCCATACAATGCTCATACCGATGATACCCAGTATTATTGTTCAAAACCATTTGATAGTAATGACCATATGTCTGAAAATATGTCTACATTGATCGGTTTTCATAACATTAGGCTGTTCCCAATGAATTCTAAAAACTTAATGAGATAAAACTAAGATACCACCGAGTGACACAAATGCAAGACTAAAATGTACAGCCACACCTCATGCATTGACGTTATTTTGAGATCAGAAAAACGGCTTACTTGAAATCTTAATGGCGAAAGACGCTGAAGATAAAAAAAAAAAATCTAGTGCTTTGTTTTAAAAAGTCTAGACTTGATCACTGCAGTTTTTAGTTCTATGGCGAAAACATCAAGAAATTTCAACTCGATTAATATCATGTTTTTGGCCTAATAACTCAAAGTGGCTAAAAAATTATGTGCTACATCCTTTGTGCTAGAAGTACGTTGGCTATTGGTTAAAGGACGTATCATTTAAGAAATGTTGTTCTGATCTATAACCTCCCCCATGACTATCCAAGACCCCCGTTTAAGATTAATTCATCGCTGACCAAGTCCCTTAAATAACTCCTCTCTCTCTCTCTCTCTCTCTCTCTCTCTCTCTCTCTCTCTCTCTCTCTCTCTCTCTCTCTCTCTCTCTCTCTCTCTCTCTCTCTCTCTCTCTCTCTCTCTCTCTCTCTCTCTCTCTCTCTCTCTCTCTCTCTCTCTCTCTCTCTCTCTCTCTCTCTCTCTCTCTCTCTCTCTCTCTCTCTCTCTCTCTCTCCCTCATAACAAAATCTTATCGAGCAAACTCTAAACCACAGCAACAAAAATACCAGACTAAGATCTTTTCTACATGCTGCACCTGGGCTGTTGAAGGAATTACAAATACATGGACTGATTTACCATCGCCAGATTTGTTGTTAATTATTCTACAGTACAACTTTTGCTGTGTAACCAAACCAGAAAATGACTTGGTTTAGTTTTTCTCTTTCATTATTCCGATCGTAAATCGTAAAACCTAGATCTTGGCAAGATCTTTGTGTCTGGGAGAGTCTTGTAAAGAATCAAATTAAAATTTAGACCTAGGCAAGCTTTTGAGTGCAAATTTTATTTCGTATAAATAGTCAACTTTGCAAGTGCAAAATTCAGCTTCATTTGTCCGTTTTTTAGTGAACGAGATGCATAAAAAATTGTAATCTATGATTATGATTTAGACCTATGCATCCTTTTGATCTTTTGTCTAAGAGAGTGAGAAAATCAAGGTGGGTAACTCTCGCTGACCTTTTTTTGGAATATCGTTAATTTTATTAAAAGCAAAACAAAATTTGATCTCTTTTTTAACGTATACGTCATAAAAAATTTGGTCGGGCCAGGTTTTTTTTCAACCGATCAATGGTTTATTATTGATACATCCAATAACCAAAACGCTCTAAAATCAATATTGCTTTCCAAATCATATTGTTGGTTTTCAAAATATAGAACTAGATTTTGATCTCCCCATTGTTTTAGTTGGGTTTTTTTTTTGTTTTTTGTTTTTTTTACGGTTTGTTATGTTGTTTTTGTGTGCTTTTTTAAGTATTTTTGTTTGATTGTTTTGTTTTGGTTTTTTTTGTTTTTTGTTTTTTCTTGTTTTTGTTTTGTGCTAGATTACTTATTTTTTTTAAACTTCAAAATATCAACCTGAAAAGGGAACTAAGCAGTAGGTTTCAGAATTAAATCTTGAACCTTAACTACGGTAATCGGGCTTTATAAAGCAGGCCAGGATGTAGGTCGAGATCTTATCAAGGTGCATCTAGGTTTAGTCTTAGGACCTAAGCTGGATCAAGGTCTATAATCAAATTAAAGTTGTAAATATTTAAACTTAGTATACCTTAGATCTGAGTCTGGATTTCATCTAAATTACATTCTATAAATCTTTCATACTCGATTTTGATAATTCAGTTGAGATTTTTTTTTTTTTTTTGGAAATTTAAACGAGGCTTTCGATTCTGATAGAGCTTTCTTTACTATGACAAAATTTATTAAATTTATCTGATCATCCGGGTTAGATTTGTAAACAAGATTTTCGATTAAGATGTTTCATCTCTTTATACTTTCAACAGGATCTTTAGTGAGGCTGCGATCGATAGAGCTGAAATATCAAAGGAAAAAAAATAGAATCTTGATAAATCGTTGCGACATCAGGGATCTGAATCATAGATCTTAGCGGATCAGGCGTCATGATGAAGGAAGCATCGCGCTAGCAGTGCAGAATCTTAATAACCGTGATTATAATACTATTCTACTGCGCCAAGATTCTCTCCCTATCTGCCAAGCTATTGCGGCCAAAATAATCAGCAAAGCGCAGAAAATACCACTTTTGCTGCTCCCTACGCTCTACAGTCCTTCCCTTGATCAGCAATAAATGAGCAGTGAGGTGTCAAAGCTTTGTCTACTTTGTCAAGTCATAGAGCTTTCTTTTGTAACTGTTTAACTGTTTTGATATAGTTAAACCATAAAAAATACCCACAGCTATTAAAATTCCTTAGCTTACAATTTTACGGCATATGTTCTCGCGAGATCTGAAAAAAAAAAACTATTGCGCACTTTAAGTGACATCTTCTGTTTGCAGCAAAATCAATGTTTCAAGATGAAATCCGCTATTCCAGATTAGTGGACAAGTTTGTCATCGAAATGGTGATCTTTTACCATCTGATAATTCACCTGTCCAATTTCTTTAAATGCACTTTATCAATTGAGATAAAAAGATGCAAATCAATGCGCATATGATTAAAGTTCAAGTGACTCATCAAAATATTGTGGTGGAAATATAAAAAGGAGCTGTATCAGATAAATGATTAAGCATAGAAATTGAAGACAATCCATAAAAGTGCACTTCAAAATAGTTTGGAAGAATTTTGAATCAACGCCCTGCCGGAGAACTTGTCAGTCTTCACGATGTTCCGAAAACTAAGAAAATAGGAATTTCAATTCAATGAATACGTCGATCGACGAGTCTTCTTCTGACGAGAGCGAGACAACGATCAAAAACATAATTTTTTTTTTATTTTGTGAAATTCGTCCTACCTCTGACGCCTTGCGGTATATTCTCTTTTTTTTCTAAGAGAATTTCTTGGATAGAGCAGTCAGCTTAATTTTTTATTATCACAACAATTCAACTATGCTGCAGTTTTATTGTTAACTTACATTTTTCTCGCACTTCGACTTTTCAATAACTCTTGGTAAAGGTCTAAATAAAAATTGAGAGTGAAAGACTCTTTTATATTTGTCGTGAGCAGGGCTTACTGCGCGTGCAAAGGCAGTTATGAGGCTTTAAAACATCCTTCCACCGCGGTCGACAGAGATTATCAAAGAGTGTTCAGTGCGTCATTTTCTCATTATTACCGGTGGACTAAGATATATGTTTGCTCCAAAATTTTACTAGATGCTATAACTTACGTTAGGCAAAGTAGCACGCAAACCTATTTATTACCATGACTTAAAATCTTAAATAGAACGAGATCAGAAAGTACCTAGTACCTGGGAAAAGGTCAGTGATCATCCAGGCCTCGTTCTTTGAATATGCTGACTCTCTTACACTGTCCTATGGTTGATGAAGAGCAGCACGATTCACATGCGACTAACCAGATAATCGTCGGTTTTCCAAAATAAACAACATGATCCAAAGTCCGAAAGCTTTGTTAGTACCAAGATGATATATAAAAACCATGGTGTGACACAATTTATCAACATCATGTATGATAAAAGACACAAAAAATCCGGCTTTCATTCCAACCCACAACACGGAGAAGTCCAAACGATGAGGGTCATACAGCCCTACTTGCCCGTGTAAGGAACGAAACATGAACTACAAACGAAATTGATAGTCCCTTCCAATCTCAGGCATCTTATCACAAGTTGCCATATTGTCACCGTGTTTAGTCGTCCTGGTCATATTGCAGATCAAAGGCCTCTGATTCATCTCGAACTATCGTTCGTTCATTGTTCATGTCCTAAATTTTCAAACCTACGATACAAAAAAATGTCATTTTTTTTTTCTTTTCTGTTTAGGACACATCACTGCAGCCAAAACTATTCCAATCAGACACAAAAATATACAGAAAATATAAAAGTAACCCAGAGATAAACCTGATCTTTTTTTTAATAAGTTTAGAGTGAAAGAAAGAAGAAAAAGGAGAAATTTGAGAAACACAATATTACAATCAAACTACTATTTTGATCCCAGAAATTTCATTTATCTCAATCCAAGAAGAAAGAAGGAATAGCAAACCAGGTTAAGTGACTTTCAATCGAAAGTAAATAACACGCATAGAAAAGAGTAAAAGTGAGAATGGTTCAAATTGGCAACTGACAAGCGAAATAAAATTACTTCCAGCTGAGACTAAGCAAAACAAGACTGGCCAAAGAGTTCGATTAATTTTTAGCCCCTCAAGATGTCCTGGTGTGGTTCAACAAATTACAGGAGTTACGAATATCCTGCTTAGGCGAGGATGCTGTCTCGGATATCGAGCATGGAAAATTATTGTGGAGAAATCTGAAGTCGCATTCTTTCCTTTTATTCCTTTTTTATTATTTGTGTATTTACGATTTTTGTTCTTTGTTGATTTTGTTGTTGTTGTTGCCGTTTGTTTGTTTGTTTGTTTGTTGTTTTGTTCGTTTATTTTGGGGTGGTTTTTTTTTGGTTTTTTTTTCTTTTGTTTGTTTGTTTTTTGTTTTGTTTTATTTTGTTGTTTGTTTTTTTTTTTGTTGTTTTGTTTTTGTTTTTGCTTTTGTTGGAGAGGAGGGGGGGGGGGGGGGGGGGGGGTGGGGAAGGTTAGGAAGAAATTAAACGATTCTTACTTTTTGCTTAATAATTCTATTGACTGTTACACCCGGTAACCGTACATTCTTTCGCAAGGTATTTAAAAATTTTTTCTAAAAGCCAATCATAAGACTTAATTCCCAAAAGTATCAAGATCTGCACAGCCTTGCGGAAATTCAAATTATTAGTACTTATATGATAATCAGCGTTGAAAACGATCTAAGAATGATTGAATTTTTTTTTTTAATTTAGACAAATAAGTTGTTTTTCAGACGCATTTGCTTAGTATTTCGTGAATTTCCCATTCGCATGAAGCTCTTCGCTCTATTATTTTTACTCAAGACCAGTGGAATGAGGATATTGAAGAAAATTTGTCTATTATGCCCCAAATCGAGAAACCTAATAGCAATGTGAGCTACATCAGCAAGCACAGCAACCACCATTCCATTGTTAAGAACCTACCCAAAGGTATCAACTACTGTCTACATATACATTCGAAAAACGAGGAAGTCTTTAAACAGCCAGCCAGATACAACGACGTTCTCAAGAGGAGAGAAAAATAATAAACGGAAGAGAAACATTACTTGGTTAAACCCACCATTCAACATGAAAGTCAAAACACACGTTGCAGAAACTTCCTTTTCATCTTATCGACAAACAAACAGGCTTTAAAAAATTATTCCAGACGGGTTAGATCTGCCGCCAACTACATTGCAGGCTCTACAGTTTCTTTCCTGCCATCTTTGCCCAGCTGTGCTTACAGGAAATAGTTCGCATATTCGCATATTGTCTTTAAATTTTCGAAAAGTACTATTTTGGAGGAAAATAATATTACCACTCCAATCTTTAGGGCAATTTACAACTTCACGCTATATGTGGTCTAGAAATGCTCAGTTAGATGGTCCTCATTTTTCGCCCAGCTCCATTATAATAGAAAAAGATCGAACACACCATCCAGTAGTAGGTCTTAAAAGAAATCAAGCCATACACACAAGAAATGTATGCGCACTTTGATTGGAAGAAAAGTGTCAAATTTTGATCAAAGCATCATCATCAAATGGACAAAAAGAGGTTTTCCCAGTGCGTGCATGAGAAGCGGTTCTTGCTGTCAAATGTAAACACAAATCACCAGCCGTTAGTCATTACCCACAGCCATGTAAAGAGAGCCGATAATGCTCGAAACTCTGAGTCATAGCAACAAAATCTGGGTAATTAATGATTGTGTATACCTATATATATATATATATATATATATATATATATATATATATACATATATCAACACACCCTGCCACAATGTGTCAGTTTTTCAACACACACTGTCACAATGTGTCATTTTTTCAACACACCCTGTCACAATGCGTCATTTTCTTTTCAACACACCCTATCACAATGTGCCATATTTTTTCAACACACCCTGTTACAATGTGTCATATATTTTTTCAACGCACCTTGTCACAATGTGTCATTTTTTCAACACACCCTGTTACAATGTGTCATATAGTTTTTCAACGCACCTTGTCACAATGTGTCTTTTTTTCAACACACCCTGTTACAATGTGTCATATTTTTTCAACACACCCTGTCGCAATGTGTCATATTTTTCAACACACCCTTTCACAATGTCTCATATTTTTTCAACACAACAATGTGTCATATTTTTTCAGACTGAAGAAACTGATCGAATAATTCAATTATCAACTGAATCTCTTGTTCCTTACTTGGTTACAAAAATAATCAATTTATTGATTTACTGACTTATTAATGGAATTATGATTGCATGTTTGAAAATATTGATTGATAGATTCGTTGATTGTTGCTTGCTTGATTGATTGGCCGGTTATTAGACTGATTGAGAAATCTCACAGCCATGCTTTACTCAATTTTCCTCTGGCGAAACGGAATGGACAAAAGGATACCGTGGAAAAAACCAAACAGATTGCTTGATTATGCGAAGAATTTACTTATAAAAAACAAATCTCTGCAAAGACATACATTTACCGAGTGGGTCAAGTCCTTTCTAAGAGAGAGCAAGGGAGAACATGCCCTGAACACACTCACTAACGCAGCAAAATTTGAACTCCTGAAGGATGTTCATTATTAGTTCAAGGATAGGATCTGAATTTTCACGATTCTAGGTGGTTCTACATTCCTCAGACAATAGGTGATAGCGTGATATGTAACAGATTCAAGGTTTGAGACATTGCAAGAACCTTGGGTATATGGATGGAATCCCAAATAATAAGGTTTTTAATCACTTAATGGAATGTCGCCACCTCTGTATAAACCTATACATAAGTTTAATCGAGAAATGTACAGGACCCAAACCTTATTAACTAAAGTAACTCAACTGCCGGCGTTTCTTCAGGCTGGCGTATGTTAAGGGAATGGGTTCCAGTCCCTTGTGTGAAGGTGTCAAAGCAGGTGTTCAGGTGAGAGGAGACATTCACTTCAAACGTCCGTACTCGCTCGCCTCTCTAACTGTCTGTTCTCATAGCACTCTGGGACACTTACACATAGGTCAGTTCGAAGAAATTGATTGTATATTTCTTTTAAAGCAGGAGGGGATAAAATCAGTGTAAAATAAGAGATCGGCCTATGATACAATCACATGCTGTAGTGCTGTTATCAAAAGTATCTGGGGATCTTCCAAACAAGCCGTTCATTTCTGTTCTATAAGTATAGTTCGCGTGTTTTCTTTTTTTATTTAATTTTTTTTGGTTGTTTGTTTGTTTTTGTTGTTGTTGTTGTTGTTTTCGTTTTGTTTTTCTTTTTTTTCTTTTGGGTTTTTGTTTTTTTTTGTTGTTGTTTATTTGTTACTGTTCTTTTTTTTTTTTTTTTTTTTTTGGGGGGGGGGGGGGGGGGGGGGGGGGGGGGGTGTTTCCACAGAAATCTTTGCTGTCTCTTTATTATTTTGTTTATAACTAGATTATCTAAGTATATTTCTAGACCGAGAAGTTATATCTTATTGGCTGTTTTGAAAGGGATTTTGACTTTATAGTCATCGGGTGTTTGGTTTACTTCACCACAATGTCTTAGTCTAGAAAGGAAGTTTTTTTTTTGTAAATTGTCCCTAAAATTCAAAGCAGTTTTTTGACGTCAGCAATCTAGAATGAAAAGCGGGTGCGTCAGAAAATGTTGTGCGACACTCCAAAATTTCATAGCGGAGATGAACAAACTGATTTTGTTTAATACCAGAGGCGAGTAGCAACCAAACAGTCTCCTGCCGTTTGACCATCAAACCTGATTAACCTATGTGATTTATTTATCAATCTATTGTAGCTACTGTTGATGGGTTGGCGATGTTCAACTTCTGTTATTCTGTGAGCTGATAATATGACGCGAACAGTAAAATAATTATAGTTATAGAGTAGTTCAAAACGTATGAATTATATTTCGGATATTTTCTCACTCGCTAAAAGTTATTTCTTCTCCGATCTTTCTAGTAATCGTTTAACCACGAACAATTCCTCGGAGAATATAGAGAATATAAACTGATATTTTGATGGGCAAGAAAGACCAGTCACATAGGCAAAAAAATTTGACTTTGTTTTTCGGTTTTTCCATTTTTATGATATTTTTTTTTTCTTTTGCTTCGAATTCGTTGTAGGATAATGAAACCTTTAGCTCTGAACCATTGAAACGTAAGAATTCGCCGTTCAAAAGGAGATAAGGAAAATTTTCAACAATGCCCTTGTCTCTATGGGGACTGGAAATTCCCGGGCGAGACTGAGGCGACGTAAAAATGGACGAGTATATCGGAAATGGAATCCCTGTTGTGGTCTGCCTCATCTGTCTCAGCATTGAATTTTTAATGAGAGGGAATCATAGTCAGCCAGAGCTCTATGGCTCTCTAAACCCTATTTTTTTTTTTTTTTTTTTTTGTATTCTCTAGAATAAAACAATGAACGCTCAAAGCACGGAACACTTTCTGCTCGTACCCGGTAATTGAAGCCACTTAACATTTCTAACCGAGAGTAATGGATCGGTAACCGTGTAGTGAGTCTGGAAAGTCAGCCAAACCGTCAGGTTTTGGGGTTTTACGGTTAAACCCCAGCTTGATAATAATTTAATATGTTGCCCGTGGGCAGTGTCGAAGTAAGCGTAAGGGTAGGATTTGAGTTAAGGGCTTGGATATAGTTTGAGGATTATGTTAGGGAATGTGCTAGGGGTTCATATCAGTGAAAATAGGTTGAGTTGGGAGAAGAACTGGAATTCAGATTTATTTTGGCTCTTGTGTCGACGGCAGAAGTTGAGTTTGAGACTTCACGTATGAGATAAGATTTAAGCTTTAGTTGAGTTTTTTGATCGATAAGATTTTTTTTTTTTACTTCGTCGGACTCAGATCTTGGCAGATCAAAATTCAGGTAACTTCATCGCTGTAGATTTTAGTAGAGGAAAAAGCGAAAAAAAAATGGAAGATGAATTTATAACATAGATTATGACCTGAGAAAAAACCTTTGAGGCGTAGTAGGTAAAATGTTTAACAAGAGCATGATTTGACCTTGTAACATTTAGTGTGATTCTAATGGAGGCAGAGTGTACTGGAATGGTGCAGTTTGACAAAATTAGCTGAGAGATCGAAAGTTTATCACTTGGGTTGTTTCAGTCCGCGACAGAAAGCTTGAGGTTGATTTTTTTTTCCAGTTTCGTTTATCCATATTAAGCTTGAAACTTAGGAGGGAAATATTTAGGGCAAGTTAAGTGTTTTGAAAACATCTGAAAATCAAAAGAGCCATAACTCGGGGCCGAAGAATGTCAGAGGTATGAGTCTTGAGTATTATCAATGGTATTGGAAGCCTCAGGTGGGTTTTTTTTTTCGTTTTCAGTCTGAGATTTTTATCAACTCTGATGTCCATTTCTCTGTTTCATAGTTATCGAAAATGTTTATTTTCCACGATATGATCAGCTGTTTCTTTGACTTAATGTCTTGACTCAAAACAGAGAGATTTCTTAACTAGATTTTTGTTTGGTTTGGAAGTATGGTTTAGTAGATTTCACTGATATGAAGGGCAAAGAGAGAAGGGTTTTTTTTTTCATTTTTAGAAAGAGCAATGTGAGCTTTATTCAAAAATAGTAGGGGGCCTCTTTAGTAAATCGGTCGTCCTGAACTTTGAATTTTCCTCCTGCTTTAATTCGAGTCTCTTTTACTTCCTGCTTGAGAAGTAGAGGAGACAGACAGACAGACAGACAGACAGACAAACAGACAGACAGAGACAGAGACAGAGAGAGAGAAAGAGAGAGAGAGAGAGAGAGAGAGAGAGAGAGAGAGAGAGAGAGAGAGAGAGAGAGAGAGAGCGGGCAGACGGGGTACAAAAGTCAGTGTGACTTGATCAAATAAGTGCAGAAATGATCGTGATATTTGACTTTTTTATCAGTAATTTACAGATATTTTTGCTTTATTTTATAAATTTGCATCACTTCGATTTTTTTTTTCAGCTCCATCTGTGAAAGTATTGATTGAAGAAAGCTGGAGCTGTTTCTGGGACTTGTCCCATGAGACGGAAACTCTCAGATCAAGGCTCAAAGTTTGTGACTTCCGTTTCCTTTCTTGTAGCTCGCATTAAAAGTCTCCCACTTTTTTAATGTTTCTAGAAGTTTCGAGAACCATACAGAGCAGTGTCTGCAGTCCCAGGTTCTGGTAAATCATGATTAGGGGAGCATCTTTAAGTGGAGCGGTGTTCTTTCAAGTTTTTAAGTATCTAAAATGGAAAGAACGCCAAAATTCTTTTCGTAACCAGCAATATAATTGGGCAGGTGACTGAAACTGGGGTATGTTCCTGTCAGAATCAGACATTTCTTTTACCTCCACCCAAGTCAATTTGCTGAAGAGAAAGAAGCTGACTTTTTGAAAGAGAGGTTATTGAAAACAGGAAAGTAGGGTTTTCAGATCATCCATATAGGCCAAGTTTAGAATACAGAGTGATTTGTTGAACATCCTGGCGTATAGTTACTGGGCAGGTGTATTTTTGGACAAATATTCCATCTGCTGAAAAGTAAAATCTGTAAAAGCTTGAGGGACTTGCAATCATGAGAAAGTGTTCTTGTTAAACCTTTTGTCTTGCTTTCTTTACAGATGTCTAAAAGGTACAACCCCTCAGAGATGATATCCTTCAAAGTGGTAGCTGGATAATTTTTCTTTATCTTATTGATCAGTTTCTAAACGCCCTATCTCAGAATCCACGGTAGCCGAGAAAGCTTGCAACAAAAATTTGCCGGAAAAAAAAACTGAGAAAAATTTTTGAAGCATCAGCACGAGGACGTTTCCTTCTTTTTTCCTGATTCATTTTTGCTTTTCACTTCCACATTTGTATCGACTCTGTTTTGGGGATATTTCTTATAGGCTTAGAAAATGTACAGGAGAGACTGGAGGATAAAATGCTACTAATTCTTTCATAATGAAACTCGCCTTTTTAATTATTATCCAGGCTTTCAATTGAGATTATCGGTTTCTATAGTAGGCAAAATCGGAGCCCAGCTTCACTACCTTCTCTCTTCATAAACCGCAAGCTCTAAGATTCGAGTCAAAATCTTGAGAGAAAAAAAACTCTTAACCATTTCTCCCAAAGGGCCACGAGAGCTTTCTAGGCATTGGACATGTGTAGTTTCACCAGGAGTCTAGCGGTCATAATAAGAAGTAATCTCTTTAGAGTCATTTCGTGGATAAAACGAGGCAGAGAAAATGGAAATACATGGCACATTTAAGAGTGTTTTATACTTTTTATTAAAGATGATGCAAAGTGAAGTAGACGACTCTGTCGGTAGAGCACTGAACTGACAATCAGAAGGTTCCCAGTTCGATTTACCGTTTAGATATCAGGGCGGATGTCTTCTTCTTCTTCTTCTTCTTCTTCTTCTTCTTCTTCTTCTTCTTCTTCTTCTTCTTCTTCTTCTTCTTCTTCTTCTGCGTTCAATCTTTTTTGACTGTGCTAAATTGATGGTCCGGTCAGGTCAACGAAGTTGACTGGAGCGTATTCCGCCACAGGTCTAACGTTGCCTGTGTATACTTGACGCAGAATTCTCAAATTGTCTTCCTACTTTGTTCCAGCCACTTTCTTCATGAGGGAGAATCTTCTGATGCTTTTGTTCTCCACTGTCTCCAGATGAGGCTTCCATGTCAGCCTTGGATCGAGGGTGACTCCCAAGAAGGTTGGCTTGTCTGAAATTTTTATTTTCTCTCCATCCAGCTGAAGGCGGGCTGTTTCTTTTTGGTTTGAGAGTGAGAATAAGGTCGCCACTGTCTTGGATCTGTTGAGAGTCAGAGCCCACTTGTCAGCCCAGCCCTTTACCTTGTTGATGGTTTCCTGTAACCTATGCTGTTGATACATATTCTTCGCAGCTCCAGAGCGCCAGATCATCCGCATGTAGAGTGTTTGAGATAAAATTTGGAATTACAGATATAAGATCATCTATACTATATATATTTGTGGACTTTCAAATTTCTGAGGCAAAAGGCTTCTGAACCACTGAACCAAATGACTTCAAATTTTGTAGGATACCTAATCTATAGTGGTAAGATGCACATCTATAAAAGGAAGTGTGAAGTCTCTGTAGTTTTTTTGTTTGAAATTTTATTGTTTCCTCATTTGAATACCCTTTATCGGCCCACAAACGCCATAGTCAAACTTTTTAAAGCCAAACGGAAGTCTACTATGCACGGCATACTGAACGGCGATTCACACACTTTTCGATGTCTCAATCCGTACGATTTGTGGCCAAAACACAGCTGATGGACAGACCCTTCCGAACGATTGATGCTGTTCAAAATTAGCAAAGAATCTAGATCTAGGTAGATCTAAATCAAGAATGCCACGTAAAAGACAAGGGGGTTCTTCAATAGGAAGGTTGACTCCTAGCCAAAAATACCATAGAACGCGACACAGATCTAGATCTAGATCGTCATCAAGTGAGAATAACAAGTCAGACTCAGAGTCAGAGAATGCTAGATCTAGATCTAGATCTAGAACAAGTAGATCTAGATCTAGATCTACTCGAGTCTTTAACTCTACAACCAGAACAGAATATAGATCTAGGTCTGCTCTTCTAAGTGTGCAACATGTAGGCCAACAAACAGAGAGACGCCAGGCTACAGAAAAATAATAATAATGATGCAAATCAGACCGCTCTTCAATTCAACACTGATCAATTCAGAAATGAGACCTCAATCGGAGACATGATCCAATGCCAGCACTGCCAAGCCATGAAGTTTAGAGATGAATCTAAAGGTATGTGCTGCAGTAATGGAAAAGTAAATCCAGAACCATTTCCACCTCTTCCACCTCTGATCAATCTGTGCGCTTTCTGCAGGACATAAGGAAATACAACAGTGCATTCCAGTTGACTTCTCTTGGCTGCGCTGCATACAAGATCTGATCAGCTGCAAAGGATTTCTGAATTTCATAAGGCCTATGACAGTTTACAGTATTCTATACTTTTTCCACATGGCAGCGGCAGTTGGAATCTTATCATGAAAATTACCGGTCAGCACAAGGTAACGCAACTGCAATTCTATTGCTTCCATTTACTTACAAGACAAGGCAATCATTCATTGCAGGCATGTCGGCTCCTCCAGCAGTTCATGGTTGATGCTTATGCGAAAATTGAATGTGAGCGCCTTCAATATATCCGCAGGGAGCAAAGGAGACTGAGAGCAGATAACTATCAAGACCTCAGAGACAAAATAATTATTGTCAATTCAGATGGAAACCCAAATAATGTTGGTCAGAGCGTTATTTTGCCATCATCATACTATGGAGGACCACGCTTCATGTTTCAAAAACAAGATGCCATGTCTCATGTATGGAAATTTGGTAGGCCTGATCTGTCACAAAAAATCCAAACTGGGAAGAAATCACTTGAAATCTTTTTACTGGACATCGCCCGCATGACCATCCTGAACTGATTGTTAGAGTGTTTCGCCTGAAACTTCAAAAGATTCTTCAACTCATTAAGAAAGGCTGTTTTGGAACACTACGATTGGTGATAACTAAAATCTTTCTCCATAGGTTATTTTTCCTCCGGTGATGACTAAAATCTCTTTCCACAGGTGATAACTATGCATATCTCTCTCTCTCTCTCTCTCTCTCTCTCTCTCTCTCTCTCTCTCTCTCTCTCTCTCTCTCTCTCTCTCTCTCTCTCTCTCTCTCTCTATCTCTCTCTCTCTCTATGACACTCTCTTCATCGAACGGGTAACCAACTAGTTATATATATATGAGGAACAGAGTTGTGGAGATTACTCCACCCTGGGGCACTCCTTCTCTAAGTTTGATGAGGTTGCTTGTGCTTCTATCCATGCTGACTCTTGCAGTTCTATTGTAAAGAAAGTTTTTTATCCAGTTCAGCATTTTTCCTCTGGTTCCCATTTTCATGACTTTTAGCAGAAGCCCTTTTTTTCCGGCCTCTATCAAACGCTTTAGTTAAATCAAAGAAGATTGCCAATGTCTTCTTCTCTTTGGATATCGGAAGCCACTCTCTATGTCTTGTGTCAGGAGGGCTAGCTGGTCTTCGGTGCTGCGGTGTTGACAATAGCTTGTCTGTGTAGAGGAGAGTAATTCTTGACTTTCTAAGAACCACACCATTCTGCTGTTGACAATTCTTTCCAGTAACATGCCTAGACAGCTGAGCAGGCTGATAGGTCTGTAGCTACCTGTCTCCTTCGTTTCTTTGCCTTTCTTGAGGATAGGCCTAATGACAGCTTCTTTCGATCTAGAAGGTACATGGCCAAGTGCCAGCTTTGGTTGAAGATTGTCAGAAGTGTTTTCTTTGCTGCAGATCCGATATGTCGCAGCATATCATTTGTGATGCCATCTGGTCCAGGCGCCTTTTTGGGTTTTATGCTTAACAAAGCCAGGTCGAGTTCTTTTATTGTTAATCTATCCAACGTGCAAGGGTGGGATGTACATTGATATTCTGTAGTTCTCTTGTCTCACGCTGAATGTCATGAATTCTGCTCCATGAAATTTCAATTTCACTGACATTCTTGTAAGCGTTGGCAAGAACGTTGCATGCAGCTTTTCCTGCGGCTGGTCCAGATTCTCTGAGGAGGACGGTCTGGTTCCTGAAGACATTGTCATCATTGAGAGCCTTTGTAAGCTGCCATAGTTTTTGAGTATCTTTCTCCATGTTTAGACTTGACGTCGTTTCAAACCAGTTCCTTTGACTTTTAGAGAGCTTTTCCATCTCATACAGCTTCTTGGCTTTTTGTGAACCTGCCTATTGAAGTCTGCTGGCTGTTTTTCTAGAGCAACTCTGGCAGTATCTAGTTGTCTTCCAGTCTCTGATTCCAGTATGGCTTATAGTCCTTCCTTCTGCCTCTCGATATAGACAGTTTTGCGGCTTGTATGATGCTTTTTGTAAATGTAGAGATGTTGATGTCTATGCTGTTATGGTGACTGAATAAATTCTTCGTGAGACGATCGGCTACTTCTTGAAATTTCTCGCAATCTCGCAAGCTTTTTGTAGTTCCAGTAAGTGTCTAGAGATCGAGACAAATATAAAAATAGTTTTGATGATACGTCAGAATAGATAAATAAATCGATTTTCTGTGGTCGATATTAAATATTGATCTAAAAACTTCCCCTGTTTTGTGGCACAATGAAGCGTTTATGCTGTAATTTCCTGTACGTGGCCTCAAGTCCCAATTTTTTTTTTTTAATTCAGCTGGAACCTCTTAGGCTATAACAGATGTGTCGAAAAAAAGTAATAGACGAAAAAAATTAGCTCAGCATAACAATTTAACAATAGACTGAACACGGCTACAATCTACGAATTATGCGTGGAAAATCATGTTAAGTAACATTTCTTTACGTGACTCGAGACATTTGTATCAATGGTTTTAAGAGGTGTGGGGAAAAAATCTAAGCACAGCCCATGATTTCTTAGCTTGCCCATAGCATTCAGACCTCAATTTACTTTCCTTTTTATTTTTTAAATAGTTACATTAAAACGAGAAGGTACTAAGTCCTTAAGAAAACGGAATTTGTTAAACCTTAGGCTTCCGTATCACTGAATGCGGTTTTCTTTTTCATTATTGCATTACCAGATGTGTTACTCAACTGACAGCAAGGGTCTGGTGGAGGTAGAAATCAAACAGCTAATACTTATAGATTACCTGGTCGTTTCCCCTTTCAAATCTGTTTCGAGATGTTTATTTACTCTTATTAAAAGACGATGAATTCAAGCTAGAAGTGTCAGGAGGTACACTGTCTTATATGGATCGAAATGATTTGTACATATTAGATACTAAACTTTTACAAGGACTGCTATATAGATTGGGCTGTTACACACTAAGCCTCTTACTCTCGTTACGACTAAGGCCAGACTCACAAAATTTGTCATTATAAGAAAATTTTGACTTGCAGCCTGATAGCTTTTCTGAATAAGAACTGAAGAGACAAAAATTCCTTTCCGAATAAGAACTGAAGAGACAAAAATTAATTAATTAATTTACTTAAAGATGTGTGCATGAAAAAAGATTGTTTGCTCATCTGGGTGGAGTCAAGGTAACAACATAAGGTGTCACCATTTGAAGCAGCAAGAAAAATGAATTTTGTTAAATCTAGGAGAGCCTGATTTATTAGCCAGTTTCGCATTTTTTGTTGTTGCTCTGTCGTTCATTTTCTAGTGTCAAGATAATTGTTTGGGTGCTGTTCATGCATGGGTAAGGGCAGGTTGTGAGGGAACAAGGGAGGTAGTGGAAAGAGGGAAGAAGATGGTGTTTGGGTTTATAGTGGCAGGAAGAAATTGAGGGGGAGAGATAGAGAGGGAAAGGTAGAGTGAGGCAGATCTGAGAAACTTCAATGGTGATAAAATCTTTAGATAATCTGAGCAACATCAAAAACTACCGAGAAAAAGGCCGATTATGCTTTATAAATTATCCCAATTTCATTTTGTGCCACTAAAGCGTTTGTTTTTGTTGTTTTTTTTTTTGTTTTGTTTTGTTCTGGGTTTTTTGGGGGTTTTGTGGTTTTTTTATATGTTTGTTGTTGTTTTTTGTTTTTTGTTTTTTGTTTTTGTTTTCGTTTTTGTTTTTTAATTGATGGTGTGGTTCACCTGATATTCAAAGAAACTTCGCAAGAAAGGTCTTGAATTACAGACAGTCGCTTATGTCTGTGCAGACTGTAGAGTGTGTCTGTGTATCCGTGTCTGCGATTAACTCTTCAGGAGCAGCGCTGTTCTGTGCTCGATGGCCACACGCTGGTGGGGGAGAGATAGCGGTACTGGAGGATGGCCAATTCTCAGGGAACACACGTTCACGCTGGAGAGGGGAATACAAGATTATAGATCAGGGGGAAAAAACTGCAGTGACTGATGAGGGATTGTATCCAAGAGTAGACATCTTTCGATCTGCTGCTATTGTGATTATTCAATTTCACTGAGGTTTTCTTTTATTTTTTTCATTTCTGTGACGTTTTTTCAGGAGTTCAGGCATTTAAAGAAAATAAATGTGATTAGAGGGAAAGTTTCCTGTTTCTGATGTAACAAGAAATCAATCGAACTCAGAGCCATAAAACTGGAAATAAGATAGAGAATCTTCAAGAGTGTGACAATGGGTGAGTGAGAAAAGGGGAGAAAAAGAGAGAGAGAGAGAGAGAGAGAGAGAGAGAGAGAGAGAGAGAGAGCAAGAGCGGGAAATGATAGAGAGAGACAGACACAAAGACGGCGACAAAGCAAGAAAGAGAAAGGTGAAATAATGAAAAAAAGTATAAGGAACAGAATGAGAGAAAGAAAGTAATAGAGAAAAAAAGAGGGCATGGTGAAAAAAAGAGGTCGATGTAGATTAAGAGAAACAAAAAGAAGAGAGAGGCAGACAGATAGAGAGTCAGATAGACAGAGAGACAGAGACCGGGAGTGAGTGAGAGCGAGAGAAAGAGAGAGAGAGAGAGAGAGAGAGAGAGAGAGAGAGAGAGAGAGAGAGACTAAATTGTTCACGGTGGATTAAAGCTCTTTAGACTAAAGAGTATATAGTCTGTTTAGATTGAGCCGAAGCTTTCTTGTATCATTTTATGTGAGGTGAAAATTGTCTTAGAAAGGTTTTAAATTGAGATGGAAGTTTTGTTGTTTTTTTTTTGTTTAGTTTTGTTTTTGTTTGTTTTTTGGAGAGGGGGGGGGGGGTTTACGTAAGACTTTAAATGCGAAAGAAAAAACCGCAACAAAAAAAAGTAAAACAAAACAAAAAAGGAAAAAACCAACAAACTAAAAAAGTAAATTTGAAAAAAATTTCCGAATACTTATATTTTGGGTCCACAATTCACAACTAAAGGAAATGGGACAGAATATGGAAAACAGTTTTTGATAACGTATCTGATATAAAATATTCTTGCATCTCTGCCAAATCTTTTAAAAGAAATGTGTGTTCATCTAAAGGAAGTACTTTTTAACGTCTTATTTGATGGTAAAAGAAAAATAAAATAAGATATCAGGTAGCAACACAACCACATGAAAAATAAATAATATAGATATTATAAACTTATTTAAAGCGGGCCCTGCCATTATAATAAAAAAAATTGACTAATAATGTTACAAATGCGTTTTGGCAAGATGTCCTTTGAGCATTTACTGTGTTCTGGCAAAACAAGCAGCCACAAAACTTAAAGAGTTGAAATGTTTCAGTTTTGTTTATAACGAAAAAACAAGAATCTGGTGTAAATATTCTACTATCAAGATCTTCTTTAAACTGATTGTACTTACATATCTCACCGTAAGAGGATAGGAACCATCGCTAACTA
>JAWDGP010000471.1:245000-387500 GCA_033675545.1 Elysia crispata
CCAGATTTTCCTACTAGGCGATCAAGAGAAATAAACTTTGATTAACCCATTTTAATTCAGGCAAGCTATAGCCGTATTGTTGTAACATAAACTGAGATGTCGTTGAGTATGGAGAAAAGCATACCTACTTTACAAACAAATTTTTATGAGAAAAATAAACATTGGGGATAAATTGATGCGAAAATCTGTGATTTAGAAAATATAGCCATTGAAAAAGGCTTTAAAAAAGCATGCAGATGATAGGTGATTGCTGTTAAAAATTCGGCAAAATTGATCGTGGTATTCACAAAATCGAGCAAGACGAAATCAGACTTAATGAAACCATATAATGTACACT
Organism: Elysia crispata; assembly: GCA_033675545.1. NCBI lineage: Eukaryota > Metazoa > Mollusca > Gastropoda > Plakobranchidae > Elysia > Elysia crispata. The sequence continues at coordinate 245,338 of JAWDGP010000471.1, forward strand.
ATTACAGAACTGTGCTCAATTATTACTAAACATTTATTTTTTTTTTCCTTTTTCTTAATTCAGGACTGTTCTGATCAATGGAAGGCCATCCGAGACTGATAATGGGATTATATTGGGTAATAGCCGCTACTATGAAATTAAAAACAACTATAGCAACATGGAATGGTAGAAAAATGCTACAAAAAGGAAAGTTAGAAAACAGCAATCAAGAAATGAAAAGAATGAAGATTAATGCACTAAGCATCAGCGAAGTCAGATAGCAAGGCGCAGGAAAGATAACACCAGGAACGTTTGAAATATTCTACTCAGGAGGTTCAGAACATGAGAGAGGGGTGACTCTCATGCTGAACCAAGACATGGTTACAAAAATGGGTATTGGACACTATCAGAGAGAGTTTTACTTTTAAAGATTGCAGGAAAGATAACATCAGGAACGTTTGAAATATTCTACTCAGGAGGTTCAGAACATGAGAGAGGGGTGACTCTCATGCTGAACCAAGATATGGTTACAAAAATGGGTATTGGACACTATCAGAGAGAGTTTTACTTTAAAAGTTGCAGGAAAGATAACATCAGGAACGTTCAAAATATACTACTCAGGAGGTACAGAACATGAGAGAGGGGTGACTCTTATGCTGAACCAAGACATGGCCAAAAAAATGGGTATTGGACACTATCAGAGAGAGTTTTACTTTAAAAGATTGCAGAAAAGCCATAGGACCTTAACATCATTGAAATATTGTATGTGCCAGTACCAACATCAACTGGTAGGAATGACGACATCGATAAATTTTATGACGACCTTAGCAAGCAAAAGCCCAATGAAGAAGGCAGGACCCTCATACCATCGTGGGCGATGTTCACGCAAAAGTAGAAGGGAGAGACCAAAATATGGTAGTGCCTCATTGAATGGGCATCAGAAATATACAAGGAGAAATTAGTTGGTTGGTCTCATACGAAAAAACCTTATTTTAGGAAACTCTTGGTTTCAGCTACCAAAAAGAAGGAAATGGACATGGAAAAGCCCAGTGATAGAAGTAGAAACCAAATCGATTCCATCTTGATCAGTTAAACGTTTAGAAATGCTCTTCTCTCACTCTCAGCAAAGACTCTCTCAGGAGAACACTGATCAATGTTCCAGTGGCTGCTAAATTCAAACTGAAACGTAATAAAACGAAAAGTAAAGTTAAAAACATCAAACTTGACTTGGCTTTTATTAAAAACCTTTTTTGAACTATCTTTTCTGGCTCTATCTTAACTTTTTTTTGTTCCGCAATACTTTTAAAGTAACCAAATCAAGAGACTTCTGAACACAATTATTTACACAGAAAGCATCGTAAATAAATTACTACATAATTCAATAAATACAGTCCAACAGTTGATGAAAATCACATTTTACTCTTTAAATTTACACAATTTTTTTTTTTCCATTCTTTAGTTTTTCTTCAACAGCATCCTCGTAGTTTACATAACACTATAGATGTAAACATAATTAAAATCCTCCGGTTTAACGAGAATGGGTCAGACCATGAGCCATGAATGTGGGCTAAAAAGAAATGTCTCTATGTCAGCAGGTGCAGTGGAGTTTCTAACTTAGTCAATAACAAAAAAATAGTATGAAACAGAAAATAAAAAAATTCAAATTGCAGTCTCAGAGTGTTACTTTGAAGAGGCATTTCCTGCAGTGTAGACAGCTGGTTAACAAAACAAAACTGTGTGAGCTCATTTTATCTTAACAAGGAAGAGAATTTTCTGTACATTCACGGAATTTCGTATATTTTGAACATTTATATAGATCTAATCCTTTATATAAATCTTGTCCTTGTTTTAGACAAATTTTTATCCGTAAAGTTGAACTCATGTAAAATTTTGAGGTAGAAGAGCCACATTCAGCTCAAATGTCATAAGGGAATGTATGTATCTTGAGAGCAGTGTCCAATATGTAAGCTAGAATATAAGCCTGTATGTATACTCTGATGAGTAGGCCTAAAACTTTATGGTGCCTCAGATGAGCAAATGAAAGTAGAGCCTACACAGAAAGCAGTAAGGGCACAGCTGTGGGTGGGCTGCACAGGTGATTATTTTAATCTCAGAAGTTGCCAATGCAAAAAGTAAGGGACAAGTTAAATTGCCGCAAAAAACAAAAAGAAATCTAAAAGATGTGTGTAAAGAGAAACAAGGAAAGAACAAGAATGTACAAAAAGGAGATGACATGTAGTGAACTTCATACTCGAAACTACATGTATTTACAAACTCATTTGATGTTTCTTAACGTGTAAACAGAAACTTGTTTTTTATATTTTCTAATCCAACATTTGAAAAGATTAAAGGGTATCAATATACAGAGACAGAATGCTCAGTCACTTCTTTTTTATTTACAGTATGGAAAATTATTTAATGGAATTTTTTTTATCTATTTCAAGAAGAAAGAAAAGAAAAATGATAAAGTTAAAGACAAATTGGAAGAATTGCTGAAAAACAGATGCTCCTAGTCAGGGTGAAACAACCTACCATGTCTGATTGGAAATTCAAACTATGAATATTAACAAAACATTTCGATTAGATACCACAAAGTACACAAATATTAAAAGGGGAGTGAGACAAGGTTGTGTGATGTCACCAGACCTGTTCAACTTGTACAGTGAAGTAATTTTAAGAAACTTGGATGGAAGTGAAGGACTCAAAGCGAATGGTGAAAATCTGAACAACCTAAGATATGCAGATGATACTTCTCTATTAGCAGGATCGGAAGAGGATTTACAAAGGCTTCTAAATATTGTTGTAGAAGAGAGTGAAAAGCTGGGATTGTCTCTAAATGTAAAAAAGACTGAATGTATGGTAGTATCTAAGAAGAAAAACAATCCAGAATGCAAGCTTTTAGCAAAGGAGAACAAATCAGGCAAGTACAGAAATTCAAATACCTAGGATATACATTGACATCTGACGGTAAATGCAGGACTGAAATTAAGAAGAGAATAGCCATTGCAAAGGCTTCTTTTCAAAAAATGAGCACCATTCTTAAAAATAGAAATATATCATTTTCAACCAAATTGAAGGTTTTGAAAATATATGTGTGGTCTATACTTTTATATGGATGCGAAACTTGGACAATAACTGCAGGAACCAAGAAAAATTTAGAGGCAGCGGAAATGTGGTTCTACAGGAGAATGTTAAGAATATCATGGAAAGAAAAGAGGACAAACGAATCGATATTAGAAGAAACGAACCAAGAGAGATCCCTCATAAAAACAATAAGGAAAAGGCAACTGAAATTTTTAGGCCACATATGTCGCCATAAGGGACTGGAATTTTTATCTCTTACAGGCAAGATAGAAGGTACAAGAAGCAGAGGTAGACAAAGGATTACATTTCTTGATAGCTTGAGCTCTTTTGTGACAGGAAACAACAAAGACAACATAGCCTTACTGCGGATGACGGAAGATAGGGACAAGTGGAGAATCACGATCACCGATGTCTGTTCCAGACAGGGCATTTGAGAAGAAGAAGAAGAACCAATTAATCACTGATCATCATCAGTTTAGTCGCATTCTTCTTTCTGATTTGTCCGAAAGATTTACATCTAGACCTATATGCAGTACACTTGAGCCACTGATTAAATAAAAATTAAAGTAATTCATGTACTTGTAAAAGTTGTACTTGGTGTGTTAAAATAATTATGTTTCGGTAGACATCTAAAAAAAGTTCATTTTTTGTTTTGTTTTTTATACAAATAAAGCATTTTAAGATATAGAATTTATCAGTTTGTAAAGAACAATCGTCTTGGTTTGAATCATTGAACTTTACCAGGAATTCCCTCAAGTGCCACACTATCCCCCTATTTTTCTTAATATTCAGTCATAATATACTAGTTCAGTTTGGGGAGGGCCACCACCAGTACCCCTACATTGGGTCTTGTAAACATAAACTGCCCTTTTGAGATCCTGTGAGAAATAATAAATAATATCATTTTACAAAATTTTGAGGAATTGGTTTTATCGGCGATAAATGTCATGAATTTTATATCGCGGCAATAAGTAAACAGATTAATGCAATGCAGATTTAGCTCAGTCAACTGCAAAATGCATTGACGATGGAGAAAGGAAGCAAGTTCAACAATACCTTACTATACTAATACTTATATGTGTCCTAATTTAAATAAAGGAAAATGTTTACAGTACAGCAGCGAATGATGTGAGCCAGTCATAGTAAAAGTTAAACAATCTGTGAGAGTCGTATATAACTTAAACAAAAAATGTGCATCATTTTATTGCTGTCGCTGGCTTTCGAACAGAAATAAAAACAAATCAAACGACCAAGATAGGAACAGAAGTACTTATTCTTCTAACTCTCCATTTTTTTCCGGCCCTCATCCTTGTCTCTCCGCACCAAATAAGCGGCACATTGGAAATAAGTTGCGATAAGTTGTAGTTTTTTGTTTTGTTTTTGTTTTGTTTTGTTTTTTTTAATTCGTTAGCTTTAAACTTATTTATCGTCTCCGTTATGCAGTCGGTGTTGGAGTCCACTAGCTCTAACAGTAACTATTTAGTAAGTCTCATTCTCTGAAAAATCGGGTTTTCTAGTTCGTTTGCCGCTGCTCGTCATTTCAAGGGACTAAGATAGATCTAAATGAAAAGTAGAAACTGATCCAGTTAAACAAAGAAAGTTATTAATTTATTTTTTCCCGATGATAATTTATAGAAAGTGTCCTACTAATAAAAGGTAGATCTAAAAAGCGGTATCTTCACTGAAAATAACAGTGGCGCCACTTAAATACATGTTAAAAAAAAGTTTGTAAGTGGCGCATGAGCATTGGTCCTAACGGCCTTTTTGTAGCGCTTACTGACATGAAGTCTGTCGTTGCTAGAACAGTGCGCAAATATCCATTGTGCATACGAAATTTCGCTGGTCTTAAACGGCAGTCTTGCTAATTCCCGACTAGGATTGCAGGATTAGAGTTACAACAACGTTGTGCATACCATACCACAAATTAAGGAATGGGCAGATTCACAAACAGGCACTTCGGGATGTCCCGGGTATTATCGTAATTTTCCGGTGCCGCCAAAGCTGTTTTGGTCGAAGAAGGTGTTCACTTGAATTAGCCTATAATTATTGTAAACAATATGTTGTGGGGGAATATTGTTTACAAAAGTTTCTTAAACGTTGAACATCATTTATTTTCATAATTAATAATTGAACATTTTTTTTTAATTTGCAGAATTTTTTTTAAATAGCTTTACTGTCTACAAGGTAAAAATATATAAGAAATGAGATCATTGATTCACAGTGAGCATGCATGCGTGTTAGTGCTTGCTGGTTTTATTTTGTCAAGTTTTTCTTGTTTTCAAAAAAAAAAATTCGAGGAGCCGAACAGATTTTCCTTTTCCTATATCTTACAGTGAGAGCTTTATAATTCTCTTTCATGCCTCATAAGTTAAAAAAAAAAGTTTTGGAGTCAAATTATATAAATACAATTCAATTGGTAAATTATGTGTTTGGAAAACGCGATCCTTCGGTTAACTATACCTGTACTGCAATACTTATGACTTTAAAATTCAAAACAATCATTGAAAATTAGATTGCTGATTTGTCATAGGCTAGATGTAGATCTACGATGTCGTGCCACTAATGCATCGGATAGGCTAGACATTGATTAGATTGGCTTCGCTAAATAACTATTGCTTCATAAGAAGAAGAAGAAGAAGAAGAAGAAGAAGAAGAAGAAGAAGAAGAAGAAGAAGAAGAAGAAGAAGAAGAAGAAGAAGAAGAAGAAGAAGAAGGAGGAGGAGGAGGAGGAGGAGGAGGAGGAGGAGGAGGAGGAGGAGGAGGAGGAGGAGGAGGAGGAGGAGGAGGAGGAGAAGAAGAAGAAGAAGAAGAAGAAGAAGAAGAAGAAGAAGAAGAAGAAGAAGAAGAAGAAGAAGAAGAAGAAGAAGAAGATACTTTGCAAATCTCAAGATCTAGCACTAGCAATTTAAAGTAAAAGAAAAAAATGTAATATCTAGCGAGATATCTAGATCTAGATAGCTAGATCGAGAATTTTAATCAGACGCACTAGATCTAGATCCAGATATTTAGCTAGATCTAGGTCTACATCTGTATGGAAAAAATTGACATCATTTGTATTTTTTTTCTGGCTAGATCTAGGTCTAGATCTGTATGGAAATAATTGACATCATTTGCATCTTTTTTTTTTTTTTTTTGAAAGACTGTATTTAAATTTACACAGTAAGTTTGTGGATGTATCTTATCATTTCGGTAGTGTTGGTTGTTTTGGTTTTTTTTTAATTATGATAATGAAATATGGCAGTTTGAGTAATCTCGCAAGACCTGAATCTATAGCGGAAAGAAGTTGATTTCAGGCCGTGATTTAGATAAAACTGTCAAAGTGCGTCCATCTTTTTTTTTTAATCGAGAAACCTGAAAAACTGTCGATATAACAAAAAATTATATCTCTGTAGAAAATTGGCCGCGCAAGTTGTATATTTTTATATATGGGCCAGGAAAAAGGCTGGTAGGGTGTTCCTTTTATGCTTGTTGTCATGGAAAGGAAGTTTGTTGTGACTAAAAGTGATATGTCGGACGACCCTAAAGACTGCGAAACGAAAGGACAGAAAAAAATTTAATTTTTGCACAGTCGGGACATCTGTCCTCATTGACCTGTGTACCACACCTAGTGTTAGACTCGCTTAGGCCAGCTGTGTGTCCCACCATAATTATATCTAAACTTGACAGTTTTCGGCGCGCTTCTTAAAGTGAGCACTTAAGGCCTCTTTAGTTTTAATCTTGTACTGTACTCTCGAGCAATAGAGCTCGACAATGTCGTCCATTCAAGAAATTTAAGAGATAGCTGAAGAACTACAATTGTGACGCGATGAAAGGAAACAATTAAATATTGAACAAATGGAAAAGTTGCGTGAATTGCAAACCGAGAAGGAACAGAGAGAAGCAGAAGCTAGGCTGTAAGCTGAAAAGGGAGAGAGAGAGAAGCAAAAATACAAGTTGAAAAGAAAGAGAGAGAATGCTAAACTCAGATGCCTAAATTACCGGCTTTTGTGAGCAGCAAAGATGATTGATCTTCATTCTTGGTTACTTCGGTTTGAGCGATTCGCCACTAAAAGTAGATGGTACAAGAAAAGCTGGTGCACATTACTATCAGCACTATTGACTGAAAGAGCATTAGAGGCGTTCTGTCGTCTCTCAGAAACCGAGGTCACAGATTATGATCGTGTCAAGGAAGTCCTACAAAAGAAATATAACCTGACATAAGACGGCTATAGGCAGCGATTCCGCACTTGTTCACCAGAGGAGGGAGAGAATCCCAGCATGTTTATCGTCCGCCTCGAGACGTACGGTACGTGGGAAGATGGATGAAATTGGCGGAAGCATCACAGACATACGAGGCACTCAGAGACTTGTATCAGAAAGAGCAATTCCTTGGCGCAAGCCCGGCCGACATATCTACATATCTACGTGAAAGAAACCTAGCTTTTCTATACCACTTCTCTCTCTCTCTCTCTCTCTCTCTCTCTCTCTCTCTCTCTCTCTCTCTCTCTCTCTCTCTCTCTCTCTCTCTCTCTCTCTCTCTCTCTCTCTCTCTCTATCTATCTACCTATCTATCTATCTCTCTATCTATCTCTATCTCTCTCTTTATCTGTCTATCTATCTGTCTATCTATCTATTTATTTATCTATCTATATATCTGTCTATCTATCTATCTATCTATCTATTTATCTATCTCTATCTCTCTCTTTATCTATCTATCTATCTGTCTGTCTGTCTGTCTGTCTGTCTGTCTCTCTCTCTCTCTCTCTCTCTCTCTCTCTCTCTCTCTCTCTCTCTCTCTCTCTCTCTCTCTCTCTCTCAGAAAAGTTTCTTCAGACAAACAGATAAACGACATTTCTCAATGCTGAAAATATCAGCTCTATGAGCAATAATTGCTGAGCATCACATGGCCGAGCACGATAAAGAGCAAGTGAAATAAAACATAGGAACTGACCCATTACGACCACTTCAATTCTTCACGCTAACCTAGGTAGAGACCAAGAATAGGATATGGCATTATTTATAGTTGGCACTCCTTCAGTTTTGGATTTTCTAACTTTTACTTACTCCTCCTCCTCCTCCTCCTCCTCCTCCCGATCATCCTTCTTCTCTTTCTGTGATATATTGGAGAAGGAAGAAGAAGAAGAAGAAGAAGAAGAAGAAGAAGAAGAAGAAGAAGAAGAAGAAGAAGAAGAAGAAGAAGAAGAAGAAGAAGAAGAAGAAGAAGAAGAAGAAGAAGAAGAAGAAGAAGAAGAAGAAGAAGAAGAAGAAGAAGAAGAAGAAGAAGAAGAAGAAGAAGAAGAAGAAGAAGAAGAAGAAGAAGAAGAAGAAGAAGAAGAAGAAGAAGAAGAAGAAGAAGAAGAAGAAGAAGAAGAAGAAGAAGAAGAAGAAGAAGAAGAAGAAGAAGAAGAAGAAGAAGAAGAAGAAGAAGAAGAAGAAGAAGAAGAAGAAGAAGAAGAAGAAGAAGAAGAAGAAGAAGAAGAAGAAGAAGAAGAAGAAGAAGAAGAAGAAGAAGAAGAAGAAGAAGAAGAAGAAGAAGAAGAAGAAGAAGAAGAAGAAGAAGAAGAAGAAGAAGAAGAAGAAGAAGAAGAAGAAGAAGAAGAAGAAGAAGAAGAAGAAGAAGAAGAAGAAGAAGAAGAAGAAGAAGAAGAAGAAGAAGAAGAAGAAGAAGAAGAAGAAGAAGAAGAAGAAGAAGAAGAAGAAGAAGAAGAAGAAGAAGAAGAAGAAGAAGAAGAAGAAGAAGAAGAAGAAGAAGAAGAAGAAGAAGAAGAAGAAGAAGAAGAAGAAGAAGAAGAAGAAGAAGAAGAAGAAGAAGAAGAAGAAGAAGAAGAAGAAGAAGAAGAAGAAGAAGAAGAAGAAGAAGAAGAAGAAGAAGAAGAAGAAGAAGAAGAAGAAGAAGAAGAAGAAGAAGAAGAAGAAGAAGAAGAAGAAGAAGAAGAAGAAGAAGAAGAAGAAGAAGAAGAAGAAGAAGAAGAAGAAGAAGAAGAAGAAGAAGAAGAAGAAGAAGAAGAAGATTAATAATGCAAATGTGTTCCTTAGATTATAAAGCTTCATAAGCCACTAGAATGAAGAAGAAAACTGACAGATTTCGAACGTCAGCTTTAAGTCACTATATGGTTTTTATTTTGTTATCGTGGCAAATGAATACATCTCAAACAGATAGACAACAAACAGAAACCTTTCTTTTTTTCTTGTACGAAAAAAGCACCCCAGGAGAATTTCGCTGCAGGTTGTAATGGTCCCATCACATTAGGAGAAGCTTTGATGTTCCATATCTCTTGCTGCATGTCTCCTATTTTCAGATGGTTTATCTAACACTACAGGCCATTTAGTGAAACAGACCAATTTTGAACACTTGATCTGCTGCAAAAAGTCGGGAAAAAAAACAAAATAAAAAACACCGCATAGCGTATCACTTGGTGAGTTTTTTTCCGTCTATAGATAGACGGGATGGATGGAAAAAAATTTTTTTGGGAAAAAAAAGGGGGGTAGGGGGGGGGCTGGATTTTAGTGATTAAAGTGAAACTGGAAAACATGCTTCTTCTTGGATGTAATAACATGCACGCTAACTTTTTTCTTGTTTTTTTTTTTTTTTCAGATTTTACTTTTTTATATTCTTTTGTTGTTGTTTTTTTCACTTTGAATGGACTGAGTAACACCAAAGCTTGATGTTTGATTTTGATTTTTATATTTAACGATCTCAGTTATGTTAAAGTGTTTTTCTCGGAACTGACAATGAGGGGCAAAGCTACAAAAAAAATGTAGGCTTATGTTAATGATGAAAATAAACACATTGTCTTGGATCTGATAGGGTTCTTTCTAATGTGTGTGTGTGTGTTTTTTGGTTTTGGTCTGTTGTTGTTGTTGTTGTTATTGTTGTTGTTGTTGTTGTTGTTGTTGTTGTTGTTGTTGTTGTTGTTGTTGTTACTGTTGTTGTGTTAATTTTTGAGTTGTTTTTACTTTTTGGCTATTCCTAAGTTTGTTTGTTTTGTTTTTGGGGTTTTTTTTGTTTTTTGTTTGTTTGTTTGTTTGTTTGTTTGTTTGTTTGTTTGTTTTTTGTTTTTTTGTTTTTTTTGGGGGATCTCGCCAGATGAGCTTCTAATGTATTTTTTTCTCAGGTTAAATATTGCACAAATAAAGAAAGAGACAGAGAGTTATTGAGGAAAACTTACGATCCATCTATATTGATCCTGAAACCATAATGTTTGTAATAAAAAATCCAAGAGATGAATGCTTCCATTTCAGATTACTCGGAGAGAAAAGTGCAAGAACTATCATTTCGAAATTTTATGAATGTGTGGACAACTTGAAAACTCATCGCAAAAAAAAATTATTCTGGAAAATTCGTCGTTCAAAAATATTGTTCCACAGAAATTTATAGTCACACTTTTTTAAACAAAGAACTTCTATACAGTAATTTAAGTTTTCAAAGAAAGCTCTCTGGTGGATCGTCTTCTTTACATCCAAAGTTTTGTCGTCATCTTCTCAGTTACTTTAAATTGTGCATAAAAGAAATCGTTATAGGAATAATTTCTGACCGCCGCCAAGTCTGGTGACAGCCCTGGAGACTAGTGGAAAGCCTCTGTTTACAGAACCTAGTCCAATCAGGTCGTGCTGAGAGTTGTTGATAATGGTAATTGCTATCGCTACCGTTACGATCTTCTCCTGTGTTCGACTCGATTGAATGAGTTAGTTTCCGAGAGCTTTCCTACATCGCATTGTATTTATAGTACATCTCTTGATTGAATGAGTTATTTTCCGAGAGCTTTCCTACATCGCATTGTATTTATAGTACATCTCTTGATTGAATGAGTTAGTTTCCGAGAGCTTTCCTACATCGCATTGTATTTATAGTACATCTCTTGATTGAGTGAGTTAGTTTCCGAGAGCTTTCCTACATCGCATTGTATTTATAGTACATCTCTTGATTGAATGAGTTAGTTTCCGAGAGCTTTCCTACATCGCATTGTATTTATAGTACATCTCTTGATTGAATGAGTTAGTTTCCGAGAGCTTTCCTACATCGCATTGTATTTATAGTACATCTCTTGATTGAATGAGTTAGTTTCCGAGAGCTTTCCTACATCGCAGTGTATTTATAGTACATCTCTTGATTGAATGAGTTAGTTTCCGAGAGCTTTCCTACATCGCATTGTATTTATAGTACATCTCTTGATTGAATCAAATCGTTTCTATCAGTTTGACAGTAAAAACAGTAAAAAAAAAAAAAGGTTGTATTAAATTGTTCTCATGAACACTAGTTATGTCCTGAGTTAACCGGCGTCGCAGCTTCTCACATTGTACATATATCCTCTGAATGATACAATATCTCATCACACGGATGATATCAACATTTGGATGTCTGCATAAGCTAAAAATGAAAAAAAGGGAGGAGTGAAAATACATTTATGTGGTTCAGTTATCAATTTTTAATCAGTTCATATGCAATCAGCAACAGACGTCTAGATTATAGATGTTTCTCAGAATGCAAACGATGCATCAGTTAAAAGAAGTCTTTGCCAAAGTCTATGCTTTTTTCATAACTTTCAGCAGATGTTTATATCTTGAATTAAGAAAATTTGCTCGATTGTGATCTGATTATGTGTGAAGAAGCTGCAAAAACGATTTTTGCTTCCTTTCCTAATAACTCGTCTCGATTTATGCACCGAATAAGTCTATCATTTATCTGACAATCTATCCAATAACTTTTACAAATAGTAGTACAAAATCATGCTATCCACCAAGACAAAATGTAACTGAAAGATTAGTATTGGCTGCCAGTCAAACAACGTATCACCTGCAAAACACAGCGTTCTGGAACATAACATCAGAGATCAGAACTGATCGCTCTGGTATTTAAATTAACGTATTTCCATCTCCAGAACATTGGTACCTCAAAGCTTCTAGCCTGCTCTCGAAAAAAATCACTCTCGCTAATACTGTAATACACTTAAAAACCTAGAAACAAAGATTTGTTTTCATATACTGCTCCTGAGGAAAAATTACTTGGATATAGAAAATTGACCCGGTCCTATGAATCGCTCCTAACTTTAGGATTGATTATAACTTTCACCAGTCCCTCACTAGTCCCTATCTAGTCGCTACTCAAAATTAGATTCGGTGCGTTCTATGATCAAACGTTGGCTCTATGTCTAAAATGACGTGATTTAGGTGCAAGATTTAGGAGTGGGTCTACCTTATCCTAACTTGAGTTAGGTGCACAAAAATCTTCATTTCCGGCAAAAGCAGCCATAGATCTAATTCTGCCGAGAGCTCGATTCGAATAGAAATGGGTTTGTGTCTTTGCTCTTATTTTATTTAATTTGCTATTGAAATTAGTTTAATCAAACTTCCCACGTGTTTAAATCTAGATTTATGTTCTTAAAGAGAAAAACAATAAAAATTGACTTTTAAATAATTCAAAGATCCAATAGGTAGTTAGTATTAAGAGCGCTTCACCTATACTCTATCAAATTTGCTCAGATTTAACATCTCTACAGTGCGTAACATCCAAACAAAACTCATAATAATAGTTGTGAATCTTGCATGTATACAGATTTAATCATTATTAGATCTGGTGAGGAAATAATGGAGGCCTAATCCAGAGCATGCAATCTGCTATCAGATCTGTAGATTGGAAGGCAATCTTTCTCTTTATAAACTGTTCTCGACCATACAGTATCTACCAAGTATATAACAATGGAAATATTTTAATATTATTGTGTCTGAATATGTGGTGGTGGTAGTAGTAGTAGTAGTAGTAGTAGTAGTAGTAGTAGTAGTAGTAGTAGTAGTAGTAGTAGTAGTAGTAGTAGTAGTAGTAGTAGTAGTAGTAGTAGTAGTAGTAGTAGTAGTAGTAGTAGTAGTAGTAGTAGTAGTAGTAGTAGTAGTAGTAGTAGTAGTAGTAGTAGTTTTGACGCACCGTAAAAAATAGGTAGAGTGCAGCTCCAAAAGGTACAAAACAAAACAAAACACGCGAGCTTTCGGCTTTACGCCTTCGTCAGACCTAAAAACAAGAACAAACCACTCAAGGATATTCACAAACATTGATTTACAATATTGATTAAGTAGACAAAAATGATTATCTAAGTCAGTGCATATAAGACTCTTGAGGACCACAGCCAGCTTTAGAAAGAAGACCAATTACAGAAGTAGCTCTTTGGTAGCTTTGAGCTCCAAACTGTAAATAATATTTCATCTCTATGAGAGAGAGGTATAAATAATTCTTTAGACTAATTTCCAATCCTTTGCCTCATCCTTGAGTTAGTTGTTCTTCGGGCTCGTTTAAATTCCGAATAAAACGACTTAGGAGATCGGTGGCTATCATAGTAGAAACACCGTTTTTTATGGTCTTGTCTGGTCTTCTGTACTGGAAAAGAATTCCTGTAATGAGAGATCTTTTCCTCGTCTTTATTACTCATTCCACCACAGTTATTAGACAGATATAGATGAAACACAAGAAACCTTTTATTCTTCTTCTTCATCTCCTTTTTTTTAAATGAACAACTAGTTTTTTCAATCAGTCAGTAAAATAAAAGATTATCCGTACCCATCAGGTTAGAGTTACCACGACATTTAGCTGTGATTCCTATCATTGCTTTATTTTGTAAAAATTTAGAACAGGAGAGACTTCGGGTTCGTTGAGCACTCGGTACTACCCTGCTGACGCAATCAAATATTTCACCTTAAAAGGTCTTGCGAAACGACTCTAATTTCGGACAATGGTCCGTGTCAAATGACTTGTACTTTACGCCTGCGTAGAATTCCCTTTACAAAACATTGGGACAGAATATCGTATTATTCGATTTTTTTATACGAATGTACTAATAGGTTTGAGTGCATTTGGGAGCAATTTCTAAAGCTGGTGTAGACAAGGGTGTACAGAGCAAAGGGCTGAGGTGGCATCAGATTGAGATTGAGTTTGGGTGGGCGAGTGAGAAATTAGTCAGATCATTGAAATATTTTGTTTTCTAATGTTGCTTCACTCTTCTAATTGGCGAGGGTATTGGACTAAGAAAGTGCAAAAACGTGATTAATAATACAAAACATTGCGGTAATTTTATGAAGCGATAATAGGAGGAAAAATAACATTGAGAGAGGGAAAAATTAGAGGTTTCTGTGAACTACGTGACATAGAGGATTGGAAAAAGGAGCAAATGTAGTAAAAAAGACAAAGAAGGCGAAGCATGAAGAGAATGTAAGCAGGTGTGATATTATTAACATTGTTGGTTTTTACAAAGTTCCCACTGAATGGCCAATGATAAATCTTCGTAAATCTTAGAAAGGACATTTAACACATATCCTGAACACACACACTCACACAAACATTGTCTCTCTTTCTCTTCTTTTAAAAGCCACCAAGTCCATTTTGAACCAGTGCGTAGATGAATTCAATAATGATAATATGATCCAAACTTCTGCTCTCAAACAATCACCTAGTGAACAAGTTCATGAATTCGCCAAAGGCCGAGACAATGAAAATACATCGACCAATTAGAATATGGCATCCGCCCTTTTGCATTCTGTGTCTTTTGACACTCGTTCATGACCCATTAAGAGTGATTAAATGGCTCAACTTGAATGTTACTACGATTCTATTTTGACAAATAGTAGATCTGGTCGATATCTTAGTTATAAAACAGCACAGAAGTACGAAGTGCGTGCAAAAGAAGCAAAATTCATTCTCAATCACCGTCTCGGAAGAAAAGGCGACATTGACAGATGTTCCTAGAACACAATGAAATCACCACAACGTTTCTTTACACAACGGCATTGTTTTTCCAAGACGTTTTTTCCCTCTCACTGAAGTAGATCAAAATTCATTTAAAATGGACAGTCTGGCTCTATTATTTTCACCAAATGTTCTTAACCCTTAAAAGCCAAACTAAGCTTAAGTTTTCTCACTGCTTTCTTAGATCTTTTCCTGGTAAAGTTGAACAATTGACAGACTGTCCGTCATATCTAGAAAAACATGTGGCTGCAAGTTGTCAATGCTTGTTATTCTTTTTCTGCACAGCATCAACAATTATATTTTATTTAATATAAAATTTTATTTTACTTTACTTTTCATTTCCCAAAATAAACGTCTCAAATTCTTAAATTGTGTGATCGATGCGGGATATAACTTTGATAAACAATTACTACGCAATTATAAAAAGGCAATGTACCAATCAACGTCACTCCATACCCCCCCCCCCCCCAAAAAAAAAAAAAACAAAAAAAAACAAAAACAAAACAAACAAACAAACAAACAAAAAACTAAACTAAAAAAACAGCAACAAAAAAAAAAACATCCTTTTTTTTCGATTTAGTTCAAAGATGTCCTTCTCTTCTCATAGAAAGTTTGGATTGCGCATGGCTCAAGTATGTAATGAAATGAAATAAAAACGATATTGGAACCAAGTTCGTCCCATAAACCCTCTCCTCGAAGTTAAAAGCAAACATTAAGAAGACGTCTAAAGAAAAAAATGTTTGATTCCTTTTCGTGTTTGTTTAACATTTAGATATTGCCTGTCGACAACAATGGGATCCGTGGACTTTTCTCTTGTCGAGCGATATGGAAGCCTAAGATGGTACGGTAAAAATATCTATATAGTCGAATAGGAAGTACGTAGCTATAAAAGTCACATGACACTTAATCGAAAATTGTATTTAGAAATTTTAAACAAAACGAATTATTCTTTAATTATTCAGTTTTTATGATAATTCAAATGTTACATCATAGTTTGGCCATCATTTCTAATTTAAGTGCAACTGAGTGATTCAGATCGACTGAAAATAAAATGGAGATAAAGAGATAACGTTCTGTCTCTCTTAAAATCACATTCGGTGTTTCTCTAAAGTACTAACGAAATGTTATATTTAATACTTAACATAAACAATGCTTTTTGATTAATATTGTTTTGACAATTTCCTCAGAGTTAAAGATATTCATTTATGGACACACGATCCTAAGATTAAGGAAGAAACATTCCGACTTAAAAGTATCGTTCAAAAAATTAACTGCCAAGTAAGGTGCGTTTGAAAATTAGGGGTTTTTGCAAGGCATCTAGAAAGACTGAATTAGCCGGCTACTTAAAGTTTTGACATCATGGTCATATAATAGAGGACAAGCGCTTCCTGGATTAGAAAGTCTTGATTGTATAACTGGCTGTGAAAGGTTCCATCTTCAGTTTTCATAGAAAGCTCTAGATTCTATACCCACGCAGTTGCGAAACAAACGCTCGACTTGGGATGTGAAACTTTTTCTCTTGTGAGTTCAGAGAGGAATTTAGGTTAATTGTGGTCCGTCGGTAAATCAATTTTTCAGGCGCTTTGACTCTACATTCATTATTATGATGACGTTTTTTTCATGCTTTTTTTTTTCCTTCACGGAATTAGTGTTTTTGTTTCTGCTTACCAATTTTTTGAAGTTTGATAGTAATATTTACACTGATTAAAATTCTTGGCTACACTCAATCAAGATCGGGCTCCTCCCGATAGTCCAATTCTCATTCTCAATGTCTTGTACTTTTATTTCGGCAGCCTTAATGCCACTCAACACTTACATTCATGCCTATTAGATTAAAAATATGTACTGTATGTGAAAACAGACATCAACAATATAAACAGGCAGATGGGCGATCAACAAAACCAAAACAAAAAAAAATGTGAAAAAAAAAACAAAGAGAATAGAATGCCGTAAGAGCTCTTTGGTTTACGGAGAAAATGAGAGAGAATCACCCCGCTGTATAAAATTAAAAGCTTCACTTATCAAAAACAATTTTTTGCATGCGTTTTATCTTTCCATCTAAAGTGAGTTGTGAAAGCATTCCTCTATGTTGGATGGAGCAGCAAGTAAATAGAGATGGAGCACTTTGAATTTCCTCTGTGTCTGCAGACACTGTTGCTGTAACTGCGATTAGCTCTCTATTATTCCGGATTTTTTTTTTTGTAGAATGGCAGCACTCAGATCCGCGCCACTTTAGAGTCAATTTCTTCTCGCTATATAATTATCTACTCGCAAAAGACTTTCATATTAGTGTGGGATTTTAACATTTTTCATCAGAAGAATCTACATTGATTGACATTTTTAATGATTCTATTCAGAAATCGCCCGGAAAGAGAAAGAATCCTCTTTCCTGAATGTCCATTTTTTTCTAATGCTCCGCCAATTTGCTCTGAAATTTTAAAAAAAGGATATTTTTGGTAAAGCCACGATATTTCTTTTGAATAAATACTCCGTTACAACGTGAACTTGCGGAATATTTTAATAATTCAGTCTTACAGAGCGTCATAGTTTGATCAGCGCCAACCGCCATCGATTGGCCTCCCGCAAAATCTTCGTGGTCAAAGATCCAAGAAAAATGCGTCGCTGAAAAAATATTGCACAAGTCAAAACCTCCTATTAATTAAATGCAATTGTGATTTTCTTCTTTGATTTGTCAATGTCAACCAGAATGAAAAAAATTGCCACTCTTCATTTAAATCTAACCAAACAGCCCCTTGTCGATTTTTGCATTTAATTTTTGCTCAAAATGAACATTTTTGTAATATGATATTTCACAGATATTATTGCACAGGCAAATTTAGAGTCTTTACCCTTTACCACAAACATCACAGATAAGGTCTAGAGTGAAAAATTATCAATCACAAAAGATTGTCAATGGTTTGTTGTATCATTTTTTTTCCTTACAGTTTTTCCAATTAAAAATCGAAAATCAAATTGATGTCCATTGGCTATCAATAAGCGTTTCATTTATTCAAAAATGTTGAATTGATTCTCAGAATGATATGGATATTCCATGTAAACATCCTGGCATATGGTATGTGGAGTTGGGTTAGGCTTTATGGAGAGCTCTGTGACTATGAATTTGAGAATATTGAACTTGTGAGCTGAAAAAAAAAATTGAGTTCCCCTGGTATCGCACCAATTATCAACTTTGAAACCAGAGGCTTTTTTTAACGAGGAGGATGAAAAATGTGTTGAGAAGTCAACCCAGGCACATTCTCTTCAGTATACAGTGATAGTCAATCTTTTATACGTGTGTGTGTGTATATATATATATATATATATATATATATATATATATATATATATTATTCTGGTGCAGGTTTTTTGTTTTGTTTTGCACCAGAATAGCACAAACCCGTGGCCTTTGGGTTATTCTAGTACAAGGTTATTTTGTTTTGCCACAAGAATAGCACAAACCTGTGGCCTTTGGGTTATTTTAGTGCAAGATTTGTTTTCTTGTTTTTGTTTTTTTTTGTTGTTTTTTCCCCTGGAATAGCCAAATCCCTTGGCCTTTGGGTTTTAATTTATGGTGCAAGGTTTTTTTTTCTTTTTTTTTTTCCAGTAGTATTTGCATTTTCCTTATGGTTCTTTTGAATTTCATGGTGGAAAGTATAAATCAATTTTATCAACTTTAGAGACCCCAAATGTAAACAAATACATTTTTTGTGTTGGTATGTGGTGACTATGATACGCATAGGCCAAGACTAAAGTACTCTTGGAGTAGGCAACATCTTAATATTCATTCTTAAATTAGATCTAGAATCTAGTCCTAGAGGTTCAGTGAGATCTCGCATACTGCTGTTTCCAAAGTTAGATTAAACAAAACCTGGTACATGTGTTACAATTAGTTTCTCTTCACTAGGATCATTCATATCCTTTGGTGTTGATCTAGAGAAGGTGTGGTAGGGGTCTAAAATTATTTCTTTATCTTATGGTGTAGATGGGGAAGTAAATTATATATATGAAATGTAGGTGGCGATCTTAATAAGGTTCTGACCCAAGTATATAATGGATTTATCTTGACCTGTACGATATGTTTTACAATACATGTGCATCCAGAATAATGAAGTAGGCTAACTTCTTTGTTTGATATATCGACGGCTGAGCGCAAGAACTAACTAAATCCACTTTTCATAGTTTTGAGAAAGTCGAGTTTGAAATTTTGAAGATTTTTAAATCGTTTGAAATACTTATTTGCGAACTTAGCGGAAAATCCTTTGGCACTTATGTAATGTTGAACAAGGGTAGTAAGGCTAATCAGTGAAATTTAGTTATTTGCTTGTAAGTTATGGAGTAAGGTGGCAAAAAAGGAGAAAGTCATTTCTTACACTGACCCCATTTTGAAGAGATAGTCGTACATAGACAGGACTATGGAGATATTTACTTCCTGCACTAGAAATATTCTAATGGCCCAGTTTACTTGAACACTAATCTGGACATAGTCAGTTTTTGCACGTGACACTGCTCTAGAGACTGCTACACTTGATCAGTTTCTGGGACTTGGTCACATCTTGCACCAAATGTTTTACGATAGAGTACGGTAGCAGCTGATTGTTGTAATTGTCTTGTTTTTTGTGGATACAGCCATTTCTCGCACACATCCTTTATAACAAGTACAAAAGATTTGCCATGGCTTACTGGGTACCGTACTTTTTTAAGCTAATGGTTAGCCTATATTACAAAATTAGACAAAGTTGTGTCTTGAAGAATGCCCTTCTTTATTTAAATGTCATAACACACAGTAATAATAATCAGCGAGCGGTAAATGAAAAAAAAATTATTAAGTTTCAATCTGAACTCTTTGAGATAACCATCTCGTTTTAAACAGAAGCAATTAGCATGTTGAAAAACAAAAAAGTATAATCTGAGAGTAGACAAGAAGTCATGATGAATTCAGGCTATACAAAGTGAGCGTCATTAGAACAAGGTGCTAACGTAAAAAAAAATTTTTTTTTAGGAATAAACGTGTAATTAATCATGTTTTCACACAAACTTCTAAATCAGTTAGCCACGTTCTATATCATATTGAAGATAAACAGCAAGTATTTCCATAGGATGAAAAATCATGAGTATGCATGTTGTACAAAAGGTAGTCAGCAATGTTGACAAAAGATTGAACTGAAAGCAATAGACCAATTTGTTGTTAAGACAAGACCTTATTATACATAATGGCTGGCGGCGTACATTGGGGAATAAAGCAAGTGTCAAACATTTTTCTAAAGTTATACCGTGCGTATATCTGAACCTCGTCGGTATCCTCAGATGTAGGCTCTGGTGCACTGAACCTCAATGCATCTGAGGTTTGGAGATTCGCATAACACGGATGAAACTCCCGAATTTCTTACATGCTAATTCGCCTGCTTACAACATTGGAGCTCATTCTCAACCGCAACCACTATGACTATGAACCTGAAGCCTTTGTTGACCATTTTAATGATGATCGTCTTGTATTTGACCAAATTCACACTATTTTACATTGAGTTCAGCTATTGCGGCATGATGGTCCTCAATGGCATCAATGCAGCATTAAGTGTTTCCATTCCCAAAGGTGCTTATTCTCTTAGCGAACCTCTTTCCAGGATTGTTCGTTGATACGGTGTATGAGAACGAAAAGATCCTCCACTCATCCTTATGTGGACATGTTCAGTCATTCCTTTGGCTAATAAAGCTTTCATCCCTAACCATTTTAATGTCCTTCATGAAAAGCTGAAATCTGTTGTGGATTTAACATTTATATCTGGTGGTGGCAATGATGATGATCCGGCTGCTGCTGCTGCTGCTGATATTATGATGATGATGCTGATACGACGGCTGTTTTGCGAATAGTGGTGATGATGCTGGTCATAAGGATGAAGATTTTGTCCCTACTGCACGTAACAGTAACATCTTACCTAGTGGAAAATCCCTTCCTCATGGCAGATTCCTATCGACCGAAAAGGTCCTACAAATTTTGCAACATGCTTGGGTCAAAGATACAACACGAAAACAACAAGGACAGAAAAGCCGAAAGGAAACAAATCTCAAGACAACAGAGAATCGTGGGAGAGTAACAGCACCAGCAGGAGCTATTTTGTACACGAAAATGGAAAACTGCGGTCAGTAAAGTATCGAAAAAGCCTTTATTGTGTTCAGCTAAGACGAAACAAATATTTGTTCGGGTATCACTGAATCCTCAACTGCAAGTTGAAGATATCATTGTCCTCAGCAGGTAATATGCCAAGTTTAAAAATGGGGCAGGATATGAAAAGAGGGTCTCTTTCCTGCAGACGGAAAATGTTTCAGCACTTGGTGTACATGAATTCAAAGGCCGTTGCCCAGAATTAAAATATCATATCATGCATATGTGAGAGCAAAACCCCAGCTGATTGAAAAAACTAACGAAAGAAGTTAAAGTAAACAAGGCAGCAGACATTTATAATTCAAGTGAAGACGTATTAGAAGGCCCATCTAACAGACGTCAGATTTACAATATCAAGTTTTGAACACATACTAAAGGCCAGGTCATCCCGAAAGCGAGCTTAGAGGACCAGGTAACAGCTCTGGAATAGCTTCAGCATACAATGCCCTTTTTGAGACTGATGGCTAGGCAGCACAAAAAAAGTTTCTTTAATTGTGCCTCGGCGAGTGCGGAATCAACAGTGCCTCAAATGATCATCCTATTTTTGTGGTCCCTTTCTACTACACGGCAATAGTGAAAAGGACACGTTTGTTTTTTTTTCTTGTTTTTTTTTTGGCACCATTTATTTGAACAAGTGATTGATTGTCCTCAGGTACCAGTTCTTGAGTGCGATGATGAAAAAGCTCTTAAAATGGCCATGGCTCTAGCATTAAATTTTCCTTCTGCTCCAAGACCGACTTGCACCAGACATTTAAAACAGAATTTCTCTCATGCTCTTGCTGACAAAGTTGGATTGACAAAACAAGAACAAGACTTTACTGGTAAGATTTTTGGTGACAATGGCGTCATTGTCTATGCTATAATTGATTATGTTGATATTGCTGAAATACCTCAACACATGACTGAAAAGATAGAGAATGTTTCTGTGCAAAAAATAATACTATACAAGTCTCCCCTACTGGTAGAGAATGAAAAAGACCTTGAACGACCCGGACTACATGTTGCGAGTCCACTCTGGACAATTGTAAAAGCCTAAATCATTGTTGGAAGCAAGCAGTGTCATGGCGATCACTCAAGCTGGTCGAACCCAGTCAGAAAACCCACGACATCGTCAAGAGTCAACACAGAGAAGTACAACGGGCGATTTGTGCAGGCGAGTTTGCCCTCGTTGATGAATACTAGAAGTTGTATATTCCTACTCTGGAAAAAACAATAAAAACGACTTCTGGGGAAATTTGCAGTCCCCGCTAAGGAATGTTTGGTCTGTAGCACCAACTCAGAAAAGATTGCTTTTGCGCCTGAGCACATGAGCAGCGAAAGGTTTGCAGTTGCACCGTGAGTGTGACAAAGAGGACAAAATTAGATTGGTCTTGATTTAGCATGAACATGTTCGGGACAATATGTTGGGAGTGACACAGCTTTGGGGATGTATTGTTTTTTTTTATTTCATTACATCCTTTAATAATTGGGCTTATTCAGTTGAATGTGTCGAAATTAGCAATGTCTCACCATTCAAAAAAGATTAATCTTTTTATTTCGCTTTAATCCTTGCTCATTTGAACTTTTAAATTATGCTTCAGTATAAATGTCGCGTATACTGTTGTGAAATAGCAATCAACATATCTAACAAACAGAGGGAAGTTAACATTCATAGTTGTTTTGCTTTTGTCAAAACAGGTGTTTTATGAAAATTTTTTTATTCATTGCGCGTAATTATCTATCTTGATTGTTTGCATTAAAGAAAAGGCGTTCTCTTGCCTTAACCTTATCGTTGAACTTTACCGTATCATTTATTCTGATTTGCCTTCGTCTGTTGAACTCTAGAAACAATATTACTCTTACATCAACTCGGATTCCAATATCATATGATTGTGATGATCTACAAATAATATATCTATATACCTTATTAATACATGACTTGTGACGTTGGGTTCTTAATATTTATGTATAGTAACGGTAGCTGATTGGAATGTTTTTGTTTTGGTTTTTATTATCTTGGTTCTTATGTAATTATTGAGACTTTGTACAATCTACATGATATTTTGTACAATAATATTATAATCTATGGTGCATCACTAATTGATTTTAACACTATGTTATGATTTCATTCACTTATTTGGTGACATAAAAAAATAATGAACTTTCAAGAGCATTCTTGAGCTTAAATCCAGAACTTTTCTTTAGTTTTTTTTTCAACTGCTTGAGACACTGATCTTGGCAGAACAAAAGTCAGTAACCTTCACCACTTAACATTGAGTGATTTTGGAGGAGATAGCAGAGGAAGAAATAGAAGTTGCCTTTCATAATATAAATATGCGAAAGAAGGTTTAAAGTTTTATGAAATAAATAAATTTACATGACAATACGGGGCCGAAAGGATTCCTTATTATTACCCACTAGTTGATATTTAGATTTGTATAATCCTCATTACGAAAACAAATACATGTATAACAACAGCAATGGCAAAAAAAGTAAACGAAAACAACAACAGCAGCAGCAACAATATTAATAATAGAAATATAATAATAAGAAGAATAAGAACAATAAGAATAAGAATAAGAATAAGAATAAGAATAATAATAATAATAATAATAGATAACAACAACTCACAACAACATCATAAACAGAAACAGCAACAACAATAATAGATAACAACAACACACAACAACAACATAAACAGCAACAACAATAATAATAACAAATAAACAAGTAAATGTAATAAAATACGTCGCATAAAATAAAAAGAATGAAAATTGTTATCTCTGCCTCTCTGTCTGTCTGTCTGTCTGTCTGTCTGTCTGTCTCTCTCTCTCTCTCTCTCTCTCTCTCTCTCTCTCTCTCTCTCTCTCTCTCTCTCTCTCTCTCTCTCTCTCTCTCTCTCTCTCTCTCTCTCTCTCTCTCTCTCCCGCTCCCCCCCCCCCAATCTCTCTCTCATTCTCTGCATCTCTCTATCTGTCTCTGACCTTTTCCCCCAATCTCTTTCTTTATTTTTCCTTTCCTTTTTCTTTCTCTCCCTATCTCCCTATTAGATTGGGCCTTAGGAAAAGATTAAGCTTGGTTTTTGTATGTGTAAAGCATTTTCTAACAATGAATTACCAATTGATCAAAAATACGGCAACATATATCCTATATCATATCTTAATATTATAAACCAACGTACCCAATTGAAAGTGGTACCGTTATTTGTTATAATAACATGTTCTTTCATGTTATCATAGGATATATCACGTTATCTCACGTTAGTTGTTATAATAACATGTTCTTTCTTGTTTATCTCAGGGTATCTCACGTTATCTCACGTTAGTTGTTATAATAACATGTTCTTTCTTTTTATCTCAGGATATCTCACGCTATCTAACGTTATTTGTTATAGTAACATGTTCTTTCTTGTTATCTCAGGGTATCTCACGTTATCTCACGTTATTTGTTATAATAACATGTTCTTTCATGTTATCTCAGGATATCTCACGCTATCTTATATCTCACGTTATCTCACGTTATTTGTTATAATAACATGTTCTTTCATGTTATCTCAGGATATCTCACGTTATCTCACGTTATTTGTTATAATAACATGTTCTTTCATGTTATCTCAGGGTATCTCACGTTATCTCACGTTATTTGTTATAATAACATGTTCTTTCATGTTATCTCAGGGTATCTCACGTTATTTGTTACAATAACATGTTCTTTCATGTTATCTTAGCATATCTCACGTTATCTCACGTTATTTGTTACAATAACATGTTCTTTCATGTTATCTTAGCATATCTCACGTTATCTCACGTTATTTGTTACAATAACATGTTCTTTCATGTTATCTCAGCATATCTCACGTTATTTGTTACAATAACATGTTCTTTCATGTTATCTCAGCATATCTCACGTTATCTCACGTTATTTGTTATAATAACACGTTCTTTCATGTTATCTCAGCATATCTCACGTTATCTAACGTTATTTGTTATAATAACACGTTCTTTCATGTTATCTCAGCATATCTCAGGGTATCTAACGTTATTTGTTATAATAACACGTTCTTTCATGTTATCTCAGCATATCTCACGTTATCTAACGTTATTTGTTATAATACAGTGCACCTCGAATCCAACGAACTCGGATTCAAAGAACACCTTGCATTCAACGAACAGAGTACAATCCCCCTTTTTTTTTTTTTTCTTCTTTGACTCTCTTAAAATACCTTACATCAAACGAACTTATCTCAGTCCCGGCCTAAGGTTCAACGAACTACAAGTGTTGGCGAATCCACTATAGAATGCTTTTCTGCTCAGAAACTATGTAGTTAAAATTCAATCAAAAGGTCCCTTGTCGGCTGCTAAGAAATGTTTGAAGTGTGTAGGTGTTGGGCACTCATTATGCCATATTAAAAAAATTAGTATATACTAAGGGTAGGGGAGAGCAAAGTATTGATATACAAAGAGAAGATAATAAAAAGAGAGGGGGAAGTGAGGAGGGGGTGGCAGCAAATGTATGGGGACACCATGATACAGGATCAAAGAGGCAAAGCGGCAGTAACTTGGGCAAAGGTGGGAAGGGTAAAGAGTGGCTTTACAGACACGTGGTTAGTTAATAAAAACAAGGGGAAAAATTATGTAGTAATTTCACGATGGTTGGTTACTTCCCTTGTGATGTCTAAATGTCATGGCTCCAACGAACCTTACATTCAAATGAACTGTTAAAAATGACCGAACTAGTTCGTTGAGTCCGAGGTGTACTGTAACATGTTCTCTCATGTTATCTCAGGATATCTCCGTTATTCCACGTTATTTGTTACAATAACATGTTCTTTCATGTTATCTCAGGATATCTCACGTTATTGTTACAATAACATGTTCTTTCATGTTATCTCAGGGTATCTCACGTTATTGTTACAATAACATGTTCTTTCATGTTATCTCAGGGTATCTCACGTTATTTGTTATACGAGGGCTCTTTCATAATTAACCGAAAAATGCCTGTAAAATCCGCGTTTTTTATGCTATCAACAAAATTCTTGCACGTGTTCATACCTTGACTCGTCCTTCATTTCTCTACGTAACAGCCAAGTCTGTCAACACACTTCTGCCAACGCCGCACCATGGAATAGATACCCTCTCGGAAGAAACTTCCGTCAAGGTTTTGTAGCCATTTCCGCACATGGTCAACAAGCTCTTCATCGTCATCAAAGCGCTTTCCTGCCAGCTCACGGTTCAGTGGCCCAAAGAGGTGATAATCAGATGATGCGAGGTCTGGACTGTGTGGTGGGTGTGGCAAAATCTCCCATCCATATTTCTCTAGCCAACCTTGCGTCACTCGTGCTGTGTGGGGTGTAGCGTTGTCGTGTTGCAAAATGACCCCGTTGGTCAACTGCCCTGGGCGCTTTCTGCGAATGGCCTTCCTAAGCTTGTCAAGAGTTTGGCAGTACCTTGCAGCATTGATTGTTTCTCCAGGTTGTAAGGTTTCGAACAGAAGAACACCACGACTGTCCCAGAAAACAGTTCCCATTATTTTCTTTGCTGACCGCATGACTTTGAATTTCTTCGCGACAGGTGAGGATGGATGTTTCCATGTCATCGAATCTTGCTTTGTTTCTGGGGTGCAATGGTGCAACCAAGTCTCATCACCGGTGACTATGCTGTCAAGAAAAGTCACATCGTACCCTAGAAAGTCTCCGCCGGCGTTGGCAGTATGCCCGTGAACCCTGCGTGAGCTCTTGCTTCTTCTCAAAAGTTCCCTGCAGATGTTCAATCTTTGTTCTTTATGATTGTCTGTCAATTGCTTAGGAACCCATCTTGCGCTGACTTTTCTGTAGCCAAGTTCATCAAATACAATTCTATGGGCAGAAGTTTCCGAAATTTCAAGACTGCTTGCGATTTCATGAAGTTTCAACCTCCTGTCTTGACGAATAAGCTCATCAACTCGCTTCACATTGTCTTCTGACGTCGCAGTTATCGAACGCCCTCTCCCTTCCCTGTCTGTCAAGTCGGAATGGCCGGCTTCAAACAAATTACACCAGTGATAGACTTGTGTACGGCTTATAACAAACTCACCATATACACTCTGAAGTTCTTTATGAATTTCGTTAGGATTCAGACTTTTGGCGTTCAAAAAACGTATGACAGCTCTGATTTCCTCCTTCGACCAAGTTTCAAGGTGGGCCGCCATCTTTAAAATCGTCTAGACATTCATTGTGCAAAATGATGCACTTCATAATTTCTGGGAATATCCGTAAGGAAATAAGGAATATCATGTCGTTTACAGAATTAAAAAAGCTCCACTGGTTGCTGAGCAATGGGCATTTTTGGTTATTTCTGAAAGAGCCCTCGTAATAACATGTTCTTTCATGTTATCTTAGCATATCTCACGTTATCTCACGTTATTTGTTACAATAACATGTTCTTTCATGTTATCTTAGCATATCTCACGTTATCTCACGTTATTTGTTACAATAACATGTTCTTTCATGTTATCTCAGCATATCTCACGTTATCTCACGTTATTTGTTATAATAACATGTTCTTTCATGTTATCTCAGGGTATCTCACGTTATCTCACGTTATTTGTCAAATGATAATTACACAAGGAAACATTTTAAACTTGTACAATAGTTCAATTTTCAGGAAAAAAAAAACTCCAAAACAATAGGTATAACCTGTAAGTTAATAGCTTACAACAAGTGTGCAAAATTTCTACATTATTGGATGAGTAATTTTTACAAGAGAATATTTGAACGATGGTAAAAAGGAGAAAGAAGTTCATTTTGAGAAAATGCCAAAACAAAAACAAAAAAAAAAAAGAAAAAAAAATTACACTAAACCAGCATTCCCCAGACTTTATTGGGCTCTTTGATTACACATATCTTTGTCAGTTTGGGGCAGACTCACCAGACTCACCTAGAAATTGTTCTAGAATCTGAGCTTTTTTTTTTTTTTCAGAAGCACATTCCGTGGCAGATGCGTTTATGGGTTTAGATCTATTACTGTCGACATTAGATGTCGCATGGTTTTCAGTACCAGAGGAACGTGTTTGGTCGTTTGCGTCCTTAGATCTAGGTATTTTATCACTCTTATTGTATTTATACCCTTGAAACCTTTCCTCTTTTGTCTTCTTTTGGAATTAACAATGTTGTAGACCTAGGTCTAAAAATCAAGTTTGGA
Source organism: Elysia crispata (assembly GCA_033675545.1). Classification (NCBI taxonomy): domain Eukaryota; kingdom Metazoa; phylum Mollusca; class Gastropoda; family Plakobranchidae; genus Elysia; species Elysia crispata. Next base: position 273,425 of record JAWDGP010000471.1, read on the forward strand.
AGTAACTCAGCTGATTTTACAAACCGACGATTTGTTTACACAGTTGCTACATACAGGCCTTTAACATGTTTTAATAGCAACAATTTCAACTAAATTCTTGTTACCATATTTGGAAAGTCCTTGAGCTTCATTGTATGGTACTCTAGCATTACATATTTGACCTTTTCTTAAACTCTACAAGCTCTTGGTTAAGATTTGCTTATACTCCTTGCTATGCAGATTTGACGATACCCTGTCATACGATACCTTTTAAGTTCTTGAAGGTAAAATATTAAGGTTGAAATGGATGCAGAGTCATTAAAGTTTAAAAAGTATGGCACCCTTCATTGGCCAAATTTCACTATTTTAATATTTTATACTTACCACCTAGATCTACATTTCAAGTCGATTGAGAAAGACTTCCGTTGCTAAAGCATTAAAAAATGGCGCGGGAAATTGGTGATCGTAAGCTAGCCTAGACGAAACAAAGCATTTTGGGAAAATAGAGGAAAGCAGTCGACAAGTTTTTAATAATTTTGGTGGAGGGTGGTGGGGGTGGATGCTTGCTATCACGGTGGATGTAGTTGATTGTGCTGTTTGCTTTTTTTTATATGGTTGATATAGCTCTGTATTCAGACTTCCTAGAGGTCACCCTCAATCTATTTCTCTATTTTTCAGTACATTTACTCGTGGTGAGAATTAATGAAATTAAAAACATGCTCAAGGGGTGCAACACAGTTACAGGCATGAACGAGACAAAACAAAGACGCATAAGATAGAATATTCAAGTAACAAAAGTTTTATGGCTGCATTACTTCATACATATACACGTTTGAATTGTAAATTTATTCTGTACAACACACATTAACAATAATTCAAATATCCCATTTTACAGGTGAAAAAATATCTATCAAGCGCGTCCTTTAATTTCAGAGGAATCTTTGAACAATGCTCCTTTCATAAGCTGAGCCATAGATATAGATGGAGTATGACCCATGACACCCGTCTGTGATAATTATTCACATTTGATTTAGATTTCTAGATTTACAACAATAACATGAGATGACTCTTCCATAGATCTGCTATCTTGTGGTTTTTATTTAAATTTATAACGAGAACAAAAGTTTACTCATTTTTATCTGTTAATGCTATTTTGTGCTTTAGATTTGGATTTAGGAGGAGAACATATTAATATCACACTAATCTTGTGTTTTGAGATGTAGATTCTCTAGAGTGTGAATCTGACTAGGACAAACATAGAACTGATAGTGACAAGTTGAGGGCAACAGTAGGGAGATCGCGTAATCATTTGGCATTTCCAAAAACATGCCAAAATAAGGCCTAGTAATCAAAGATGTTCTAATAATAGAATATTATTAGAACATCTCTGTATGGTCTAGTAGTAGAAGGAACGAAACGAAATATGCTCGTAATGGCTCGTGACTTTAACTCTTTGCGCCAGAATAACCCAAAGGCCAGAAGTTTGGGTTGTTCTGGTGCAATGCACCATTATATTCTTTATTCAACATGGAAACCAAAATAAGAGAAAAAATTTTATTTTTATCTTGACTCTTATGAATAACTTATGGAAACATAATATAATTACGGTGCGTAGCTGACGTTTTATTTATGAAGGCCAAATACAGAGGAATCCGCTTAAAGCCAACACTTCGGGACCAAAAAAAAAAGTGTTGACTTTAAGCGCATTCCTCTGTATTTAATATACTAGGCTTATAACTAAAGTGGGATAAATAAAAAAAATTATACAAGTTATTCAGGCAAAGAGAAAACCACACTAAGTCTGAAAAGAGGTTTATTAAAACAAATTGATGCACTACTCAAAATATGCGTACATACCTACAATTCTTGCTATTTTTTTTTCAGCTTTACTCTATTTTAGTATGGAGTTATGACTTTCGTTTTGTTGTGCGCTGTTTACCACAAATAATGCGAGCCACCAATAAGTTAGGTCTAGATCCAGACACACACACACACAGCCTCCATCCAGCCAACGCTCTACGCACCCTTCCTTGTTACGGTATTAATACTATCACAATCGCGCAAGACCACACTAGCTTAAAAGTTACATGTATTTAGCTTGGCCTTGTTGTGCATTCTATTACATGATGTAGTATGCATTCCCTTAATGGCTTTATTGGGTTCAAAGAGCTAGATTCTGTATCCCGTCCACGCATCCCTAACCCGAACACGGTTTTATGAGTTTCACCTTTTCCCATCCACCACGTGATGTTGACTGTAAGCGAAAATGTGCCCAAGCCGTTGACTTTATCAGAAAACAGTAACTTATACAAAGACGGAAAAAAAAAACAAAAACAAGACCGCAGTGAGGTGTTGACTTCAAGCGAGAGTTGACTTTAAGCGATTTGACTTCAAGCGGATTCCACTGTATCTATTATAGCGTTCCGCGGTTTATGCTTTTTTTTCACGTCTCAACACACATGTAGTTATGATCGTATGCACCTGATCAACGATATGATACAAGCAATGTCTCCATATAAAATATATTTTTTTTGTATATGCAGTCCCCTCAAATTTGATGATTTCAAATTTTACAAATGCCGCTGTCTATGTTAACAATGAAAACATACTATCTTGTTGATTATCATTAAAAGTTTTAAACTGCAACGAATGTCGTTGTAAAATTTGTTTGACTAGCCTACATTATACATACATGTGTGTGTGTATATATATATATATAAAATATATGTAACAGGTTTGTGTGTCTAGGGGTATGGAAATATAATTATACAGCCAGTCACTCGACTCGTCCGGAGCAAATAGGTCTGAAGACCGCTGTTTAATCCAACTGTACACAAGAGGTTGACTATAATCACTGTAGGTTGGCTCTATGACCACTGTAGGTTGACTATAATCACTGTAGGTTGGCTCTAGGTTGACTATAATCACTGTAGGTTGACTATAAATATAATCACTGTAGGTAAACTATAATCACTGTAGGTTGGCTCTATAATCACTGTAGGTTGACTATCACTGTAGGTTGGCTCTATAATCACTGTAGGTTGACTATAATCACTGTAGGTTAACTATAATCCCTATAGGTTGGCTCTATAATCACTGTAGGTTGACTATAATCATTGTAGGTTGGCTCTATAATCACTGTAGGTTGACTATAATCACTGTAGGTAAACTATAATCATTGTAGGTTGGCTCTATAATCACTGTAGGTTGACTATAATCACTGTAGGTTGGCTCTATAATCACTGTAGGTTGACTATAATCATTGTAGGTTGACTAAAATCACTGTAGGTAAACTATAATCACTGTAGGTTGACTATAATCACTGTAGGTTGACTCTATAATCACTATAGGTAGACATAATATTTATAATAATCACAGAAGATAGTCTTGATGTTGACTGACTCAACATACTTTCGACTCTTATTTATAACAAATCTGGTCGAATCTTCCAGAAAAGGAATTACATAAACCGCACGAGAATATTCTTGGTACACGTGATGAGTAATGCGCTATAATATAGCAACCAATCAGAACAAAGGTAAACAAGGAGTGACGAGATCATTACTATAACTTTAAGTAGAACTAGGTCGGAGATTCCAGAAGAATCTTGGCCATACAAGTGCGGGCTGTGTTCACTAAACAAGACTAAGTTCTTAGGCTTGAAATACAAACATTATGCAACTAAATAAGATAATGTACATAGATCTAGTCGATCTGCTACCCAAAATTACGCACCTACGCAGGGTGAGGAAAGCAATAGCAATTGATGAAAATACAACACAGTGCGTTATATATCCTGCTTGTTTGAAATAGATACGCTGGTATATTTACTGTAAATAACTTTTAGTTTTACTTTCTTCACAAGAATAATCATGGCACGTCAAGTTTTCGATATATATATACACAATGTATTGTTGAAACAGCAACCGTCATATAAAAGTTATATGATAGGATTGATTTTCTTAAATTTCAACATGAATTTCATTTTAACAGTATGCCATGATAGTAAATGTAGTATCAATTAAAATCCTGACAAGGGCAGACGTTGATCAGTCTCTCTCAGCTTGGCCATAGAGTAAGCTTTTCCTTTAGCAGATTGTCAATAAGTCAGGCCTAATAGATACCGTATCAAAGTGACATTCAATAGTAACCAATAAAACAAATCGATTTGTTTTGTACTTTCCCCAATCTGTTTTTAAATCCTTAAAAGCTTATTAAAAAAGCTGTTAATTTCCGAATTACGCGCACCAAACGTTTAAAAGTGTAGTGCCTTGCGGGAATTCTTAGCCGCGCAATTATTTAAACCTACATGATAATGAATGTTTAAAAAAATCTTTAAATAGAATTGGATTTTACAAAATTAGTTAATTATTCTTATTCCCAGCACAGCTACACCGTGGATTAATTCGGTGCCCTTGCAGGAGAATGGTGTTATTCGAATCAGTCAAATCTGTTTAGTCTCACTCTCTTAAACATGTTTTTTTTTAATTGGTAAAACTAAAAATTCAAATTTCAAATTAAAAATATATTTAATTTCACATCTTTTGCCTAAAACATAAGCTTTATGAATATGGCAAACAAGCTTTAAAATGAAAATCCAAATATGATGAAAAGCTTGATCCACTATTACCTGTCTTGAGTTATGGATATTGCTTTTCAAGACTGTTTGTGCAAGTTGAATTAGTTCACGTTTATTCTGCTGGACGTCAGTGGTGGAATTCTTTTTAGGAATCTAGGAAAATTGTAGCACTTTGTCTTCTGAATTTGAGACCTCTATAATAACACGAAAGGTTCTTACGAATAGCTCAATATTCTCTTGTCAATTACATTTTTTTTTTTTTTTGGAAAACTAGTAATCATTTGTGAAACGGTGATGAGAGCTATTTTTAAATTTCCCAAAAATGATTAGACCCAGTTTTCTTTTCATTTTGTTTGAGCGTATGTGCGTCAAAGGGCATAGGTAACCAACATTTTACTTAACTTTTTTTTATTAATTATAACATGTATTATTATCAGTACATATAGTAGTAGTAGTAGTAGTAGTAGTAGTAGTAGTAGTAGTAGTAGTAGTAGTAGTAGTAAGTAGTAGTAAGTAGTAAGTAGTAAGTAGTAGTAGTAGTAGTAGTAGTAGTAGTAGTAGTAGTAGTAGTAGTAAGTAAGTAAGTAGTAAGTAAGTAAGTAGTAAGTAAGTAAGTAGTAAGTAAGTAAGTAGTAAGTAAGTAAGTAAGTAGTAAGTAAGTAAGTAAGTAAGTAAGTAAGTAGTAAGTAAGTAAGTAGTAAGTAGTAGTAAGTAAGTAAGCAGTAAGTAGTAGTAAGTAAGTAAGCAGTAAGTAGTAGTAAGTAAGTAAGCAGTAAGTAGTAGTAAGTAAGTAAGCAGTAAGTAAGTAAGCAGTAAGTAGTAGTAAGTAAGTAAGCAGTAAGTAGTAGTAAGTAAGCAGTAAGTAGTAGTAAGTAAGTAAGCAGTAAGTAGTAGTAGTAAGTAAGTAAGCAGTAAGTAAGCAGTAAGTAAGTAAGTAAGTAAGTAAGTAGTAGTAGTAGTAGTAGTAGTAGTAGTAGTAGTAGTAGTAGTAGTAGTAGTAGTAGTAGTAGTAGTAGTATTTATAATTATATTTCTTCTTCTTCGGCTTCTTCTCCTTCTTCTTCTCCTTCTTCTTCTTCTTCTTCTTCTTCTTCTTCTTCTTCTTCTTCTTGTTCTTCTTCTTCTTCTTGTTCTTCTTGTTCTTCTTGTTCTTCTTCTTCTTCTTCTTCTTCTTCTTCTTCTTATTATTATTATTATTATTATTATTATTATTATTATTATTATTATTATTATTAATGCGTTTGTTGTCATCTTTCCAGTGGCAAGGTAGTCCACACTTTTCTGTAAATAATACACAGAATTATTAGCCGATTGATTAGATACATCTACAAGATTTTAAATTTGAAAAAGAAAACCCAGCCACAGTTTAGTTCTTCAACAAGCAATAAAAGGTACAAGGTATATGTAGTTATAAATATCAAATTAGTACTCTAAAAATTTTTCTGTTGATGCACAAGTCAAGATTTTAACTATCAAGCCTCTGGAGCAAAATAATTTCCTAGACACACGCATTTTGTTGGGTATAAAAAGTGTATTTGCAAAAATATTTTTGTTGCTTTGAACGTTTGATTTTCAATATATTTTGCACAACTTAAGTTTTCTTGAAAACACATGACAACAGTTTATATTTCGCTTTCTATTTTGTGTACAAAAGTGTGCATGTAGGCCACAAAATGCTTGTAAAAAATCTTTTTCATGACTTATGAGCCCAATTCAAGTATGTACAATCTTCCTTTATAAAAATGCATTTTTCTTGGACAACTGATTGAAAAACATAAAAGCTTAAGAAAAAAAAATTGCTATTGCTGATATAATCTACATCAGTCACTTTACATTTCCTAAACAAAAGTGCTAAGAAGTGCCTCCAGTAAAAACTTGTTATAAGTTTTTTTAGCCCGAAAGGACAAAGTCTCAACTACTGCAGGTGCAAATAGCACATATGCAATGGAACTAATCAGTGAGTTAAGAATCTTTATTTAAACTGGGTTTTATTAAGGATAGGGGTCACTGAACTTCTAAGAATGACATTTTTTAAATATTTTGTGATTAGATTCTATAATCAAAAAGGAAGAGGTCTTGTCAAAAGTTCATTTCAAGTAAACAGCAAAAAAAGTTAAAAAAAAACCAAACATCTCACATCAGCTGTTTGATGCCTGCATGATACGAGGCAAATACACTTTGACTTTGGACTGTAAGCCACGAGCAATAATTATAATACTTTTATTGCATTCCTCTTTCAATTCAAATTGGTGTATGGTGTGGCTTTGTATAAAAGAAAAATAAAGCCAGTTTTTTTTTAATGCCCATTTTATGTTCTGGAAAGAGGCTAAAAAGTATCCTGCAAGTCTAAACACTTAAAAGAAAAGAAGCAACACCTTGGGACAAATGGTCTCATTTTAATCAGTTGTTTTTGTTTTTTTTTGATTCACGTATAAAATCTACAATATGTAAGAATAATTTACAATGATGAGGTTGTTTGAAAGACTCTGCCATCTCAGGAATGAATGCATGGCTGAACACAAAGGCGCAAATATGGTAAAAAAAAAAAAAAAAATTCATATCACTGTCTTCAATGATTGATTTTTTTACCAAAAGATTATACACATTACATATTTCTTACCAAATGGTCATACACATTACATATTTTTTACCACATAATCATACACATTACATATTTCTTACCAAATGATCACTCACATCGCACATTTCTCACAAAATGATCATACACATTACAAGTTAGTTTTTCTTAGCAAATGGTCATACACATGACATATTAGATTTTCTTACCAAATGATCTTACATATTACATGAGTTGTCTTACAACTACACAATGCCGTTAATTGATAATTTGAACTAATTTGAACTTGGATAACAAAAAAAAACCCTCAAAGGGTTGGTACAACTTTGATGTTGCAATATATATAGATAAGTAATTTTTATACAGTAGGCCTAACTTCTCAAATAGTTCAGCCTTTGTTCACTGCATGCAAGAGTCTAACATTTTAATGCTCTATCAAATTAAACATTGACAAAGTATTGTCCTATCCAAGATACTGAATATTCTTTGATAACGTATTGATGACTTCACTTCCCAATTAAACTATTATCCATTCACATTCCTTAAGAGAAAGCATTTTAAAGTCTCTTTCCAAAAACACTGCAATGAATACTCTTGATTTCCATATATATTGAGCCAATACTGTTAAAAAAAAGTTGAAAGTTATATACGTTGTGAGCTTTACCAAGAAATTAGACTTCACCCAAATAATTCAAATTTTTCATACAATAGTTGTCAGTGGCGTATGGTCCCTAGTCTAAAATTTTATTTTTGCCTTGGTTGTAGGACAGGATGTACACACCAAAAATCTTACAATCTAATACTAAGTGAAAGCTATCTTCACTTACACTCCATTCAATAGTAGCCATCACAATCCATCGGTGATCTAAAACAATAAAAGTATTAGGCAACAAATGCTAAACTAAGCATTGAAATGATCAAATCAAGACATCCAATAATTTTTGCTTTGCTTTTTTCTGTAAATTTTACGCATGATGAAGTCATTTACGGCAATAGTATTCACTGCACAACACCATATTCATATATCATCATCACGATTCAACTCATCCAAAATAAAATACCAGCCGTCGTGCTTATCCACATGGGAAAAATCAGAAAGAAAATTGAACACACTTTGAGCAAAAAAAGAGGAAATAAAGAGACAAAATAGAACATGTAAAAAAAAAAAAAAAAAAAAATTTGACATTAACAAGTAGAATACAAAAGTAAGACACTGTTCAAACAAAGACGAAAATGACAGTCACTAGTATTTTGGATTGGACAGCTTTTTAATGTAGATATGTGAACTCACACCATACCCTGCATTTAATAATGGGATTAAAAAAAAAAATTCTTGTTCATGTTTAGAACTTTTAAAGTTTAATATCTTTGACAATCTATCAAATCAAATTATACAAAAAGAAAAGCAGCAGCCACAAGAGCTCATACCTCAGAGCAAATAATATGTCCTGTACACACAATTCCAAGGTTATGAATATAATGCAGCATGATTCTAAATATTGCTCACAGATATTTGGACAAACTTAAGGCTGTAATATTCAAAAAGAATGTTGAATATCTTTAACAGATAATTTACTATAGAGTTCGTGATCGCCTAACATGGTATTGTACTGAATCTCCAGCTGAAGCCTTTTAATTAACCCCTTCAGTTTATACTTTTACAATGCCGAATAAAGCCTATTTATAATCTTTAAACTTTCATGAAGAAGAGTTCATCGTCTTCAGATAACGTTCTATTTTCCATTCCCAATTTATCGCATATGAATCAGTCCAATGGTTTCAAAGCTGAGATTTTATGAAAATTGCACATAAATTCCTAAATGGTTTGAGTAGTCAATTGGCTCAAGCAGACCTTGTAATCATGAGGAGGGCAATATTAATGAAGGGGGTGATGTTGAGATCGAAGAGGGAGGTGAAGAGGAAAAAGGAGAGTACCAACAGTGCGCATCTAGATCTAAATTCTGAAACTAACCTAGACCATCCGAACAACCCTTTAAAACACAACATATAGTTTTTTTGACAATTTATTCTCTTGATTACTTTTTTTTTTTCCAGACAGTAATTGTCATATTTCAACAACATGTATATCAAAATCTTATCCATTCTTGCAAAATACGGGGATTTTTTTCAATACATTTTTATTCCTTTTAGTTCAGATATTTAAGATTTTTATGAACAAGAAAATTAGAGTGATATTCCTTTACATCAAAACTTTTAATTAAATCAATCCCACCTAATTAATTCCAGCTCCGGTAAAGCCCTGACCCTAAAAGAAGGGACATAACTCTGTACAAAGAACAGATACATTTTAAGGAAAAAAAATTTACAATCAAACAAATAAACCGTAAAGAAAAAAAAAGTAGAAGACTTGAATTTATAATAAAACAAAGTTATATGACAAAAACATATTTTGAAGACTTTTCCTTCACGTCAGGTGAACTCAATCAACATTCGACTCTACCACTATCTCAACATCACAATATGACTCCTGATCTCAAATGGCCAATGATCCTTATTTTCATGCTAAATGCGGGGAAAACTAAGCAGATAACCATAATAAACCGTTTCTGTAGCATCCCTGATATGATTCAAGCGATTATCCAGATGCTTAATTCAGTGTTTAGATGTACAGCTTAGGCCTAGAAATCATCAAAAATAGCTGACAAAAATTGTTATTTTTGACTAAACATAAATGAGGTTTACACGAGATTTCCGGTAGTAATAAGGCAAGAAAGTAGACACCCAGAAAGTGAGAGTAAACGGGCAATATAGGTACATGTACACAATATAGTGGTCCATACAGGTGACAGCAGGTGATATAGGTTGAGTTGAGTTAAACATATCATTTGTAAAGGATTGGATGTAGCTCTGGCAAGCATATTTAATTTTCTTTTTTTTTTGTAGGAATTAGTATTCAGTAAAACAAAAACATATCTACTAAATATATTTGAATACACATACCATAAAACTGCTGCATTACTTTAATTTTACCCCCATCCCAACCCAAAAAAAAAAAATATATAAAATCAAAGCAACATTACAAAATTTCGCATGTTTTTTTTTTTTTCACCTCAATACATGCCTCAAAAGAGCCTTATACCCAATCCAAAATATAACTCAAAGTAGACAATGTAAAGAAAAATTTCGTTGCTCAATAGATCGTTCTTAACCTTTTCCCTTCTTTGCCCTACTGTCACTAGGGTCTATTACATCATTGATTTTCAACTATTTCCCAGGGGTCAAAGGGAAGCAATGGCTAAAATTTTGGACCAGAAACAGATTCCCTTATCATTCTCTCAGTATTTCAGCAGACAAGGTTTTTTCCTTAGAAAAGTTTGAGGTAGATCTAAATATAGCGATTCCCTCAGCCTTCAAATAAAGATTATACTGATAATAAATGCCATACAGGTAATGATTTGGAGGCTAAACCTAGACCCAGAATGACACCAAGTAATGCAAAGAATAACTTTTTCACAATTATATTGGACGGTTAGACCTAGAGGCATTCATACTATAAAGCAGTAAAGGGGGTTAATATTAATAGATTTTTTTTTTTGAAAAGGGACCCAAGACAAATAAGTAAGGAGTCATTTTGAAAGTGAAGAAAAAAGACAAATAAGTGAATGAAAAGAAAATATTCCATAGTTTGGGAGATGCTTGTCTGGCTAATATGCACTTCAAACATTCAAACACTCCCTGCATGAAACATCTGTAAACAAAATGATTTCATAAAGTAAGGGAAAAGAATGTACTTATACAAAGAAATAAAATCCTTCTGGACATATTTTCAAAGCATGACCGGTTATGAGCCAGAGGAGTCTGGACCAGGGGGTGCCCGAGATCTATTGGCATTACTCTGGTTCATCATTTGTTGGAAGCGTTCATGACGAGACGCTGCTTGGGGCAATGCATCTATTGGTGTCAAAGGAATGCTGGGTAATGTGTCCTCATCGTCATCATCAAATATGTCATTGGGCATGGTTGAGGAAAATGCTTCTGTGATGCTGAAGCCTCCATGGTGCAAGCTGTCTGAGGTAGTAAAGCTGGATAAGCTGGTGGATGACGAAGAGGTTGATGTCAGTCCCGGGTAACCTCCAGTTTGTAACGAGAGATTCGTCGCAAGGCTACTGCTAGAGGACTCGGTTCGTGATGATTTCGCTTGCCTTTCTTCACCCACATCCCCAGAAGCTGACCTTTTGCAAGAGGACTTACCCTCGTGCCGAGAGTGCTTAGAGTGTTTCTTGCTTTTGTGATGCCTGCCGTGATGATGGTGGTTGTGGTGTGAGCGATGGCCAGATGATTCTCGCTCTGAACTAACACCATTTGACCATTGGTCAGTGTCTCTCTTGCTTCCAACTGAACTGGATCCATCTGGCTTAGGAACAGACAGTCGAATTCTAAGCCCCTCTGATTTACGACCTGAGCTGGTAGAACTAGCAGGGGAAGGGGTACCTTCTACCTCTCCTTCCTCCCGCGGAGTGCTTGACCTTGAGGAATGACCAGAAGCACTTGGTCCTACCTCAGTTTCACCCTCTGGTCTCGGAGGTTTAATTTTTATCTTAAGCCCCGAGTCCGCATACTTCACCGAGTGTCGCTCATTAGATGCCAGATCTCTTTTAACTTTAATCTTGATGCGGGGATTGCTTGGGCTGTCTTGGGGCTTGGTGAAGCTTGATGTACCAACAGTTAGCATTTTATCATCAGCAGGTGAACTTGTCAGTGGCTCTCCTTTTACTTTTGCTGCACTCTGAACAGGTGAACTACTGCAAGGCTCAAGTCTTATCTTCAACACTCTATCGCTGAGAAAAGGCGCACTTGTAGATGGCTCAGGTTGGACTTCAGTCAACAGAGGTTTGTTCTGTGCTGCAACTCTAGAACTTTCTAAGTAAGTAGAGCTTGAAGCCTTAGAAGTTGAACTGTCAGAGCCAAGGGAAGAACTATCTTTGATATCTTGACTTTGACCATTCCTAGGTGCCTGTCTAGAAAGAGGCAAACCAGTGGCTTGAGAAGCATCGCCGGACCCACATCCAGGCAGTGTGTGGACTGCTGTGGCTGAAGGAAGACCAGCGCCAGAGGCGGGGGTGACCAGGTCACCAGGGTAAGGTAGAGGAGGGGTGTGTGGGGACAGCTCACCAGCCTCACTTGGACCTGTTGATAAGTGATGTTGTTGCTGCTGCTGTCTGTGCGATAGAGGCAAGTGCTGCTGTGCTGATGATGCTAGACGATCTTTCTGTTGCATATGCTGTAAAGGTGCTGTCTGTGCTTGCTGCCGAGACCCAAGCTGAGCTGTGTGTGGCATCTGTTGTCTATGTTGCTGCTGAATAGCAGCAGCTTGTTGTGATTGTCTAGAGGCTGCAAGTTGTTCCTGCTGGGGTCGCGGAAGATCTGCTGCTAGAGGCTGGTGGTGATGTAACTGTTGTTGAAGCTGTTGGGGTGGCGGCACAGCTAGCACTGATGATCTGTGTGCTCTAGGTCGTCTCTCATCTACACTCATTTCACCAGGTCTGATGCCAGCGTCCGGGCGTAAACGGTGCATGCTTTGAGAACGCGCCATGTCCTGAGGAGTGGGTTGGGACAACTGGCGTCTCCCTTGCTCACCCAAAGCCCTTGGCTGTCCCTGGGTTTGCCCTGGTATAACCAGAGCTTGAGATGTAGGTAAATCACGACCAGATGATGATGATGATGTGAGGTGAGAGAGAGAGGATGATGATGCTGTGTGATGCAGGGATTGAGGATGACTGCTTCCTGTCATAGAGTGGGACTGTCTGCCCAGAGTGCGTGTGCCCTCTGGCTGAGAGGCTGGTACAGTAGATGGGCGGCTCGTAGTGCTGTTGATGACAGCGGTTGAAGGAGCAGGAGGCCCTTGCTGCTGCTGCTGCTGTTGATAGTGATGGTGGTGCTGATGATTGTGCTGATGGTGATGATGGGGCATCTGTTGTTGATGAGTTGGTTGTTGAAGATTTCCATGAGGATGCAAGAGTCTGTGGTTTCTCGACAAATGGGCTTGATCCCTTGGTATATTCACAGCACCAGCAGAGCCATTCCTCCCATTGCCCATGTTTGCAGGGTTTTGCCTCAAATCAGCAGGATTCTGTCGGGGCCCAGTTCCTCCACTGTGGGAATAGTTCATCTGAGGCTGCATTATAAAGGAGGAGAGGATGGCGACCTCTTGAGGAGGTAATGGAGATGCCCTCAGTGCACGTTCTAAAGGTTGGGAGTGACTTGAAGATGCTGGGTGTGACTGAGCAGGGTTTGCAAGACTAGAGGAATTAGACTGTGATGTACTGTGACCCAAATGCGCAGGTTGTTGCCTAGAAGACTGTGATGATGAGCTTTGTCCTCGGGACTGTCCAGACTGATTGCGACGATTCAGCTGAAAACACAAATAATTTTTCTCATTTCCCTTGTTTCTTTCTCAGTAAAGCATTCAAACCAAACTTAAAATTTATGTTTTCTTCTGTTCCTTTTCCGAGATATTTTTTAACTTGCAAGAATTGCCATATGACTTATAGGTCTAATGATTTTACTTCCTTGGTCTAAAAATGGTAGGCAACTAGGAAAGATGTGGCTCACTGTATGATTTTCCCGCACGTCACATGGGATCAGCTATTTTCTCATGGAGCCGATCCCGTGCAGAACACCAGATGGCCGTAAATAATTTTTTTCTTGCTGCTATTGTGTCTACTGCTTAACTCAATCCCACCTAAATAACTCCAGCTTAGGTAAAGCCCTGACCCTAAGAGAAGGGACATAACTCCGTACAAAAATAGATCTATACATTTAAAAAAATATTACAATCAAACAAAACAAGATAAAATTATGAAATAAATTGTAAAAAAACTAGAGATGTTGAATTTTTCATAAAGCTGGGTTTCATGATAGTAAACCAATTTTTTAAGACTTCTCCTTCACTTCAGGCTGACTCCACCACCATTTCATTTTTTCACCATCAACATCCCACCTCATCACCATCTCAACATCACAATCTGACTCCCAATGTCAAATGGACAAAGGTCATTATTTTATGCTAATTGTAGGGATAACCATGCAACCATGCAGATAACCAAAATAAATGGTTTCTATAGCATCCCTGAGATGATTTTAGTGATCATCTATCCTAATTCAGTTTAGATCTAGCCTAGGCCTTGAAATCGCGGACAAACACGGTCAATTTCCAACCGCATTTTTAGATCTAAATTTAGCCTGAAAACGAAACTAAACTAACTAAAACAAAGTCTAAATGTAAATGAGGTTTGCACGAGATTTGCGACGAGATTTCCGGTAGTTATAAGGAAATAAAGTAGACACTCAGAAAGTGAAAGTAAACGGGCGATATAGGTACACAATATAGTGTTCCATACAGGTGATGGCGGGCGGTATAGGTGGGATTGAGTTAAGTGAATATCTCTACGCAAGCACAGCATCTTCGTTTTGAATTTGTGTAGATAGGAGTTGAAAAGAGCGGATATTTATTTTACAAATTTTTTTCGAGGTCACTTCTGCGAGGCACAGCCACACTAGATCTAGATCTAGTTAACATTCACATGCAGGCAAAATACACAGTGTATTAATTTTTTTTGGGTCAGTTATATAAAAATTGTCTACATTAAAAAAGCATTTAACATATAGTATTCAAATTTGTTTCCTTTTAAATGTTTATCTTTTTTAAATTTGCATCGCCAAATTTCATGTGAATTGATTAATTAGGAATGTCATGGTAATTTTTTTTAATTGCCCTGAAACGCTCACCTTTAAAGCTTGTGAACCTAAAAATAGCCCACGATTGAGCAAGTTAAAAGCCTTGAAGACAAAATGTTTCATTCAGAGAGAAAAAAAAAAAAACAGAAAATAAAATCAAAACTTACAAAGACCTGCTGTCCATTGGCATCTTTCCAGAATGGATATCCTTTGGCTAGGTTCACAAACTCCCTTGAAACAGCTGAAATATTTCAAAGTTCAAAGCATTTTAGTACAATAACTGGAGTAATTCTTTGAGTTAAAGTAAAATATTTTAAAAAAATTAAAAGGTTTTTTTTTTTAATTAAAAAAAAAAAAACATTTTATATGAAGGTGAGAGATGGAATCAAAGGCAGCAGAAAAGTCTGAAATCAGAGTTAATCTGAGTGATTTACATCTCTGAGTATATGTGTAACATGGGATAACTAACAACAAAGATTGAGAAATGTAGGCTGGACTCGGTTTTGTTATGGCCCATCTCAATGTTCTTTGGTCAGTTTGTTTTTATTTTGTGCTTTTTTTTAATGTAATTAAATGTCTATGTGATGCCAACATACTTCATTTACATGTCAATAAGCTCTATATTTTCCTTTTAGAGAAAAATTCTTTTAAAATTAATATTTAAAATTTGAAAGAAAAAAAAAAGAAAGAAAAATTCTTTTCACAAAATGAAGGGTTTTTTTTTCCTTGTCAGTAAAATCATATACAAAAAAAACCTGGTAAAATTTTAAAGTCTAGGTGAAATAGGTTTCATCTGAGAGCATATTTCTCAAGACAACCTTGAAAAAGTCTCATTTGGGCAAAAGAATGTAAACAACCAAGCCATTTCCTGTTGTCAGGAAGTTAAACATAGAAACAAAATGGCCGTAAACAGGAAGGGGTGAAAAAAAACGCATTTGATTGTAATATTTGAGTATTAAGGGCTGTTGCAGCTAAATTGTAAAAAGTTTCATCGTAACTTATAAGTAAACATAAAGCATTCAAAGTACCGTGAAATCCGCTTAAAGTCAACACTTTGGGACAAAAAAAAAGTGTTGACTTTATCCGCTTCCAGGAAATAAGTAAAAAAATTCATTATAAAAACTTGTCTCCCTTTCGTTACTTATGATAGTGGTCTCCCTTTCATTACTTATAGTTTTATTGTGTTAAATTCATACAAGTTATTTAGGCAAATGACAATGACACTAAGTCTGAAAAGAGGTTTATTTAAACAACTTAATGTACCATATACAAAACATGCATATATCCCTACAATTCTTGCTTTATTTTTTTTTCACCCTCTTTTAGTATGGGCTTGGGACCGACATTACTTTCCATAATTTTTCACAAGAAAAAAAAAATAATGGCGTGCTAAAAAAATTGATAAGTATTATTGGAGGCTCTGAAAAGGATGCTGTTGGTGATGGGGAGAAAACAGTGCACTGTTTCAAGTGTTTTACACAAATTGTCATGGTCAAGTTAGGTCTACATCTAGATCTAGACACACACGACACAATCTCCATCCCGTCCATGCCCTTTGCACCCTTCTTTATTACTGTTACATCTGCCCAAGACCACACTAACTTTGCTAGGCCTTGATAAGCATGGTATTACATGTAATACACATTGACTTACTGACTGTATTGGGTTTACGAACTAAGAGCTCTATCCTGCCCACACATCCCCTCTTTTCACCCTTTCCCACCCACCACAAGGTGTTGGCTTTAAGCGAAAGTGTCCCTAAGCCGTTGGCTTTATTAAAAAATCAGTTACCTAAATAAAGAAGGGAAAAAAATGGGATCTCAGTGTGGTGTTGACTTCAAGCTAATTCCACTATAGGCCTATCTGTCATTTTCCAACTAAGACCTTGGTTAAAAAAAATAGTAGAAACAGAAAACAATGTCAAATGACATGGAGCCACAAAACAAAAGTTATCTTTGGAAAAAAGATCAAGCTGAAATACCTTCAACATCAGCTAGCACAATACTTTCATCAAATGCCTGATACCAGTTCTTTCCATCTTGCAAACATCGTAACTGAAAAACGAAGTGATAAGAATGTATTTAGGAGTAAAACCCATGTGCAACATAACTAGATCTATACCACAACTCATCCCTGACTGTCTCCAAACCTCCATTTCAAGGGATATTTTCAGATTTTAACCGATCTACTGTATATCAAAAGTATGAATATCAAATAACTTTCAAAAAAAAGGGGAAAAATTTACACCATTGTCTTGCTGTGATGACTATCCCTCTTTGGGATGTGTTCCGAGGAGATCTAAAACAAACTTACAGAGATCAGGAACCAGGGAGAGACAGGTGAGAGCAAATGTGAGTACCTCATATATCTGCGGTGATTCCGCAAATTTCATCCATCATTCCAAGTATGAACCATAAACATCCTGGGATTCTCTCCTTTTGCTGGTGAACAAGTGCGGAACCGCTGTCTATAGCTGTACTCTATCAGGTTATATCTCTTTTGTAAGAACTTCTTTGACCCCATTATAATCTGTGGCCTCCTTCTCTGAAAGACGACAAAATGCTTCTAATGCTCTTCCTGTCAATAATGCTGATAATGATGTTCACCAGCTTTTCTTGGACCATCCCCTTGTAGTGGGGAATCGCTCAAATCAAAGTAACCAAGAATCAAGATCATCTTTCCTGTCCACAAAAGCCAGTAATTTAGGCACCTTGAAATTAAAATTGTCTGCGTCAAGAGCCGATATAGCGCCACCTGAGGTAGGGTTCTGTCCAGTTTGCTGACTTGCCTGTGCTTGTATCTTTGCCAATTCTAACTATGTCTTCATCTTTACTAGGGTTACAACACACAATGTTCCCAACCATTGAAATCATCGGCATAGGAGTGATATCAAAATTTCTCAAACAATTCTATTCATTTAAAATTAAAAACGAAATGAACAGATTTTGGTAACATAGACTGATTCTAGACCAGAGGAATTCAAATTAATTATTTCTAAAAATTCATAGTTCATAATGAAAATGGCTATGCAATGAAATTGTCAAAGTCTTGAACAATTCACGTTTACCTGGATTATTTCATTCATGGGCTTAATGCAGAGCAGAGAACCTCATTTTCCTCATTCTAGTCAGTGCCTCCTTTACTTTCAGAGCCACTCAGAGGTAGGTGGAAGCTTGGGGTTTTTTTAACTAAAAATAGGCAACAACTGCTGTTTCATCAAGGTCTTTTCTGAGCCTCACTTATCTTGCTTTTTACACTAGTGTTGATCACTTCTATTTCTGGGGTAGACAAGACACTACATCCACAACTATTACTAGTATTTTTAGAATGCTGCCCTTTCTGACTAGGTTTGTCTACTATTTCACGTTTCTTTTTTCCCTCTAAAGTTGATTTTTGTAGGTATTCATGTTGCGCCAGATTTTCTTTCTTGGTTATAATCAAGATCTTTAACACAGCTGCTGAGGTAAGTTTGTTTCACTTTCACTTTGTGTCGACTTTTTTCTTTTTTGAAAAGGGTATGTAACTAATCTTCCTGCATAATTGATGACAAATGGGGTCTGTAAGGGGGTTTTGTCTTTCAAAATATTTGATGCTCTAAAGCCCACTAGGGACTAGGGCAGACAGAAACTCCAGAGGCTTTCAACACTACCTCCTCCAATAAGCACTTAAAGTTGAACTTGTTCCTCACTTGACTATTTCTTTCACTAAAGCCTCTTCTGTTCTATCAAGTTATCGAAGTGCCATGGTAAGAACTGGATCTAAAATCAGAAGTTAGAGGTTTATACTGGAGCTTAAATTTAATATCATATTAAACTGATGCTAATTTCATGATTTCTAGTTCTGTTGTTTTACCTATGTACAGATCTAGATCTGGAATCTAGTTTCAATCCTCCCAACTATAGATCCCGCTATATCTTGCTCAAATGGTAGACTACATCAAAATACACTGTCTTAACATGAGCTTTACTTAGTTTGCAGGGCAATAAATGCGTGTGTGGGTGTGCTGTGAGACCCAATGCAAGGTCCGAAAACCTGGTTAGTCATCAGTTGTAACACGATTGTATTACTGTCGAGGAGTACAGTTAGTACGCTTAGTTGTACTCCTTGATTACTGTTCATGAAAGGTATCAACCAAGTCTGATCTCAGTAATTAGATTAACGTCTCCTAGATTTCTCAATAACCATATTCAGAGACTCTGCCAATCACTCCTATCTCATCAAAATTTTGCATCTCATCAATCTCACACTAGACTAGGGCGGTGCCGGCGAGACAAAACAAACAATGAGGGCCAGCTGAAGTCATAGAGCCAGAATTAGACCTGGTATAATTATATGCACTATACCGTTTAATGCCTGCATGGTAAGTCTTTAGGCCTATCCAATTTATTTTCCTGCCCATCACAATCTCTAGGTCCATGCTGCAACATCACGAGTGTAAACAAAACAATGAAATTCAGGAAGATAAAAAATGTGGTTCGGAATCTGATAGTGATAGTGATACATGCAGTGTTGCGCTGAACATCGGAAAAAGGTAAACGCTGTTGCATTGTGCATACAGATGCTTGTGGAAAATGCCAAGTTTACCATTCAGAGAAGATTGCGTTTACTCCGATAGCGATTGAAGCCGGCTATAGGCAAATTTTCGCTGAACATACAATTCTTTTCCTAATTCTTTATTCTCGAGCATGCGGCTTACCGCTGAAAAATACTTTTCTTCCATCCGCAGATTTTCCCATCCACTGATTTCCATTCTCTCTTCAGGGTCTAGTTTAGCTTCTCTCTCTTTCCTTGCAATTTGCAGCTCATATTTCACTTCTCTGGCCTCCTGTTCAGGAGCAATTTAGCTTCTCACTCCCCATTTTCAGCTTGCAGTCTAGCTTCTGGTTCTCTCTGTTCCTTCAACAGCTTGTAATTTGCTTCACTTTTTCATTTGTTCGATAATAAATTTTTTTCTTTTCCTCTCCTCCCAGCTGTGGTTCTTCAGATATCTCTTATTTCTTGAATGGACAACATCATGAAGCTTTATGAGCCCAGAGTACAATAATTTGAAGCATGACCTCACTACAATTTCTAGAAATAAGCCTAGCCTACCACATTTTCATTCTTTTTCTACAGCATTTTTATTAAAATCAGCGTAAGTTTTTGGGCCTTGTAAAGATAATACCTATCATAAAAAGGCATCTCTGTTAAATTCAATTTTAAAGATATGCTAACAATGCCAAGAAACAAGTTGAAGAAGCTGTGAAGCCCAGTTTTACGAGCTATACGAAACTTGTAGACAACCCACCTCTACATTGTGAGCTTTTGCAGCAATACTAAGGCACATGATAGCGATGAACTCTGGCTTGTACTTTAAGCACAGCATGGTCAGTTGGGAGCTGGTGAACAATTGAAAATAATTATACCAAGATACAAATCAAAGGATGAAAGAAATTTAGCATCAATTTTTTACCTAGAGTAATGGGGAATTCAGTTATCTCTTTGTAGTGACAAGAAATGGTTGAAAACTGAAGACTGCATTTAGTTAGGTATTAGATATTATACAAAAAGATAAGAAAATTCACAAAAGCTTGGGTTGACTTTCGGGCCTTAACTAATTTTGCTTCCCAAAAAGAGACTATAATTGTCAAAGATGCAGACATTAAGTCCAATAATTGAAATAAAGATGTTGGGTGAAAGCATATTTAGTCCTTTGAAACTTAAATGCACAACACCTTCATTTTCTAAAACATTACTTTGATTTATATTATTCAATAATGATTTCAAATTTTTTTTACATTCAATCAGTTATTGATATGACAAAATGTCCACTCTTTCAAAATTGTAATATTGCAAAAGTCGTTAAAATCCATATTTTAACAATTTTTATGAATTTAAATAATTTCAAATTAAACAATGATACAGAAATGAGAGTGGCACATACCTAGCTGTAGCTAAATTGTAAGCATAGTGGCTGATATCCTTAGTGTTTTCAGCTGAAATGAAATTATAAATTTTTATTAAATAATTTGTGTCTCTTTAACTGTATAATTGAAATTGAAGAATTCAAGTTCAATATGAACATTAAAAATCATGTGATAATTAATTCTAAGATTTTGAAACATTACGCAATTTTAAAACTTAACCATTGTGAAAAATTTGGTCACAAAATACATAAACAACTTTTTTAATATTTGAAAAATATATACTTTTTTTTGGTACCAGCAATGAAACTCATCAAACATATTTAGTTAAAGGAAACAACATTGAACAATTACACCAAATGCTGTTTTCTCAGAATGTGAACATAAGATTAAATATTTGCTTCGAATAAAATGGATTGCAATAACTTGTGTCAAACCAAAGAACTAGGAGGCTTGAGTATATACACACTTGTCATTTGAATACTCACATCCAAGCAAACTGCACATCTTTACAACAAAGTTGTGGGGGTGTATTATTGACAGGTTGAAACCTACACATAAAGTAATAAAAAATATTAAAACCAACTCTGTTTAGTTGATAGAAACAAACATTTTGTAGAAGTTAGCTGTAGGGAGAGAGAGATTTGAGAACAGCTTTTATTGAGAAGAAGACAATAATGAATTTCATGTTCAGTATTCAGCTTCTTGAAATGTATCTTCCTACAAAAACATGAAAAGGTTGGGAATCACTCATAGAGGACCTGAAACAAATCACAAGTTTAAGATTCCAACTCAAATTATCATTGCAAATAAGAAAAACAAAAATTTAGAAATTGTTAGGTCAGACCACTTGATACAGCAACCAATTAGGTTCAAATCTTTGGAAAGTTGGGGGAAACGTTCCCCACATGAGCTGCTAGTTAATTGAAGCATATGAGCTTGCAAAAAACATGGTCTCATAACAGTGACAGTACATATCTAGGTAACTTAATGTCTGTTTTTAACTTTGCAAACAAAGGCTGCACATGATCCTCCTCATATTTCCTTTACCTGCTTTCTGAGAGTTGACATTCTGAAATCTTCAAGCAACGGTAGCTACTTGTAATGTTACAGAGGCTTTTCATTAAGAAACATTTTGATAATGTTGCTCTTAAAAAAGTCCCACTCTTTCCAGGTTAAGACTTTCTAACTTTCTCTATTCTTTTGAATCCACCTGATTCAGCTTAAATATTACAGCACCATGAAAAATATTGTTGTGATGCTGCCTTCAATAAAAACCAGATGTGTACAAGAGCCAAAAAAATTTTCTCCTTACATGATTAAAAAAAAAAAGCAACAATCACATAGTCCATTTCATATGAATTAGCTGTGAAATGAACCATTCAGTTCCGTTTAAATTCAAAGATGTTGAGGCACTTGAAGTGAGGCTTGATGTTTCTTTGAGCAGCAGTGTAAACCAAAAAGCTATAAAACCTTTGGTCCCCACTGGCAGAAACATCATTAGGGAGTTAGCTTAACTCAACCTACCAATAACAGCGTAGATTTCAGCCTCACACTCAAGAATAATCTTGCGCATGTCCTGGTATGCCTGTGGGGAAGAGAGCCACATGTTTACAAGCACAGGCTCTTTGACCACAGATAAAACTAAGGAGAAAATCTTGATGAATTATAGCTTCCAATCAAAACACTATCTTAAGAAACTTAAGTCCTCTTAGACTGAGAAATAATATGGTTTTGATGGAACAGATTCAATCAAAGTTGGCATTATCGTAACGCCTGATTTTATTAAGCAATGTTTATAATAAGGGCAACATCGTTGTTTTTCTGTTGCGTTACACAAACACAGCATAAAAGCAATTAAGAGGACTTAAGCTTGATCATTATATTTAGAAAAAAAAACTACAACTTGAATAAAATGTTTACAAAAATGTTGCCTTTTAATGTTCCAATAATAAGGGCAATGTACTTATAAGCTTAATCAATGATAACAAGAGAAAGATTTGAGAGTTTTAAAATAACTTGAATTTGAGATATACTCTGGGTTCCATCCATTTGTATAAAGTCTCAAACAATCAAAGCAATGTCTTATGAGCATTTTCAAGTCACTACCATGCATGTTTGTGAGCTTAGGTACAAGAACTGATTAACTTCAAAATAAAATTTTAATCCTTGATCTCTTGCAAGGGCACTATACTTTGGGTTATGGAATGAAGTCAATCAAATCTGAGGTAATTTATTCATGACTTCTTTTACAAATTAGTTGTGTTACATATGTTATAAAGTTCTTGGGGCTGAAAGATAAGATTCTAAATTGTAACTGACAGTAAGTTCTTCTCAAAGAATAAAAAAAAATAGTAGACTTTAATGATAATGGGTCAGACAAGTTGGAACTGCCACCATTTATTCTCTAATATGACCACAACATTTTTGCAGATTGGTTTCTTTTTGTAAAATGCAACATGAAAAAGTATCAAGCAGTTTTCTAACATCTTCAAGATTCTACTTGAGAGAATACAAACTGAGCCATTTGGAGTGACAAATCAACAGACAATTTGTACTTACGCCACTCTCTGTATTGCAGTTGCTATGCAAGAGAGCCTCCATTTTGGATCTCCACAGGCAATCCATTTCATATGTCAGCAGATCAGACTTGTCTAGAAACTCTCGGTTCTTGTTACTGCGGATTACATCTACAGCAGATCGTACCAAATGTTCCAGTTTACAAAAGCTCTCTTCAACTTTCCCACCAGCAAACGCAAAAGCAACGGCAAGATGCTGAAAGGACATATATAAAGTATATTTCAAGATTGTGATTTTATCAAATGTGCTGCCAAGCTTTCAACTAATTGCTTTAAAGTAGGTATTAGGAAGTGATTTTTCTCATCACTAGGAAGCTTTCAGAATTGTGTCATTGGCAAGACAAAAAAGTTATGTAACTTTCAAATTCTGCTGAAAAAATTTTCAGCCTCATAGAGAGATGTAATTACGTAATTACGTAAATACCTTTTTCTTTGTGAGTTTGTGAAAATTGAACCAAACCCTACAAAGTTCACTTTTTTTAAAGCTCATGAGTTTTTGTGTAACCCTCAGAAAGATTGTTGTAAGCAGAGATGTGTGTAATGCGATATTAGATCTTCAAGTCAGGAAAAATTTACAGTAACAAAGCAAAACGGAGTGTGAGAGGAGGCGTGAAGGCATTTTCAGGCAAATAAATTTTTAAGATCTGGACACCCTACAGTCTAGAAAATTGCAGAACTTATAGATATCCTAAAATATTTGATTTCCAATTTTTTAAGGGACCCAGGAGAGCAGAAAATTTAAATATTGGACCATGAAGTGCGGAAAAAAAAAATGCAAAAGTGGCTTTTGAAAAAAATATGCCGAAAAAGTCAAATTTCCATATTTTTTTACAAATTCATAAAAAAAAATTTTAAAAAATACAGTGAGAGAAAACTCAGAATGCATTCTTTCTATTAACTCTGCAATTGACAAGCACAAAACTCATTGAAAATGATTAAGACCTTTATAAAAATGGTCTAATAAGAAAAATAGATTTGTGATAAGATATATATGTCACAAATTAAGCAATCCAGCTAAAATTAAAAAGGCAAAATCAACACTGTAAGAAAAGCCAGAATGTTTCAATTGCATAAACTCCTATTCTTAGTAATAATGTAGCTCTGCAATGTGATTTTATGACCATAAATGCACTTAGTGAAATAGCAAAGATATTGTAAGGGAAAAAAATTAAATACAAGGTGAAAAACGTACTAATATGTAAATGCTTCAACAATTTAAATGAGCGAGAGACGGAGAGAACATTTAAAAGCGATATCAATCTATGGGAGTAAGCCGAATAAAACTACGATGTAAAAATTTTAAATCAATTTATTCATTGGTTATGCATAGTTGAGAAAGAACATTTTGAATCTGACCATTTCTCATCCTGATAAGAGAAAAAAATAGGGGAAAAAATGTTGTAAAAATTTACTCTCAATGAATGTTTTCAAGGCACTTTAGAATGGTATGGGAAGACATAAATGTACTTTGTCGTCAATTTGTCGAAAAGGAATGCTTTATAAACTCATATTATTTTTTGTCTTGCTATCAAATTTATGTGATCACCAATCTTTATTATTGTTTTATGAAATCACCATTCCTTATTGCTGCAGTAATGATATATTTAAGTAATCGCCACCAGTTCTTTACAAGCACGTGTGACTTTTATTTAAGAGGCCTAGAAGTTTTGCAAGCTTAGTTTTCATTATTTTGTCCACTTGATCAGCTTATTTTTGCTGTTCAAAAAAAGGTGCACCTGAACAGTAAGCTGGAATTTCAAGTGGTCTCTCTAGATGTGTTTCAATTTTTAGTTTAGAAAGTGTGGAATAAATTTTTAAAAATTAAGGAAGACTAAGAAAAGAAATGAATAGAGAAGGTATGAAGAATACACAGCCATTGAACGTGAATGCCTTTTTGTGTCACTTTTGCCAATGTCAGTTATTGTTGCTCAAAATAAAATCGTATGTTTAACTTTTGACTAGAAGTAGAAACTAATAGAATATGCAATTAGGTTATAAATTTAAACTAAAAAAAAAAAATATCCACAACTAGACATTCAGATCTAAATTATCCGTGAGTCTCAGCTCGATCTGAAAGATAAATATAACTTCTCAGGCTATAATTTAGTTGTGAAATTAATGGCTAATATATGATCCAGAAGCAAGGCTAGATAAGATAGAGCTTTGAATGATAAAGCTCTAGACCTATGTTATAGACCTGGTTTAAAATGAGAATCCATCGCACTTTCTGAGTTAGCAGGCTAAGGTTTTTATTTCTGCTAAGTTTGAGAACAAATTATGTTGAAGACTTCTGTTGTAAGAAATGACGTCATCAGTAAAGGTTATGAAAAACTGGAGAATGTAAAGGGTGTCGACTAAGGACTATAAATAGAAATAATGACTAATGCTTAACTTATTCAGAAATCTCAGCAAAATATTGGGACAGTCTAAAAAATAACAAGGTTGAAATGAAAATAGCATGTCTACAAAAGGGTTTCCACTCAAATCTGAGTCTAAAATTCAAGACTGCCTAAAAAAATTAACACCAATTTACAACAATTACAATGAGATATGTGTTCTTTGTCTCCCTAGAACTAAATTTCTTAAACAAAGAATCAGCTGTGATCTGTGTCAGTAAAATCAGAGGTGTCTACCCAAACTTATGCCTTTCAGGAAAACCCCCCACCAACATAAGGGAATTTTAAGCAAAATCATGGACAAAGCGTGAGGAAACTAATGTTTAAAAAATTAAGCACTGGCGATTATCCATACAGCTGTTGGAAACAAATAAGCTAGGACTAAAGTATAAAAGGAATAATAATACCAGGGATGAGAACTAGACACTGAACTTTTTCAAATCGGTCATTGCTAGCGGCCTAGGCAGAAGCATTCTTTATCCCACAACACCCCTCCCCCCCTCCCACTTTCCCGGTTTTGCCCCCTAAATTAAAACAAAATTGGATTGTCCAAAGAACCAGATAGTGGAGCATATTTTTTTTTCCGATTTAGCTCTTTTTAATTTTTTTTTATTTTTTTGCTCAGACTAAGATGCTGAATGACCTGTTGTAGCTCATTTACAGCTGTGTCCCCGAAATGTTAGTTGTTACTGCTTTCTGCATTTTATTGGCTCAACTAAGACGCCATAAAAGCTTACTCATCAGAGTATACATAAAGGCCTTTACTCTGGCTTATATGCTGAGCGCTGTTCTCCTATCTTTATCTTTTCTTTTAAAAAGACATTTGAGCTGAACATAATAAGTATCGATTATTGTTAGAACGTCTCATAATTTGTGGCTAAAAAAGGCGTGCCAAAATTTGAAGTTGTGTCACAATGTAGAATAAGATTGCCTACTTAAACAGAACAAGAACCACAAATCTCTTAATTGGCATGATGCTACCATTTGCATAACACATATGATTAATAAAATATTTCAAGCAGTGATTAAATTAGAGCAAGACGAGAAGTAACCAGAGGTGCCAAGTGACTATCAAAAAAAATCCCTAACTTTTCCCACACCCCCAAAAGTCCACGCGAGACTAAGCGACCCCAAAACACAAAGTCTGTTCTCAAAATAATACAAAGTACCAAAGAAAATAATAGGTAATAACAGGTATCAATGAATAAAAAAAGCACAAAGAGAGAAACATTTTAAAAAGAAAAACATTATATGCACTGTTTCAATGAAGTGTTTTAACCATTAATCACCAATTCTTACCAAATCTAGATCTAGTTGTATATTAATTATAAGGGGGGGGGGGAACAACTGAGAATCCTCAACCAGTAATTTGACAAAAAAAAAAACAATATAAAACGGATTGTTTAATAGAATAGGGTAAAGTAGGAAAATGGTTTAAATAATGACACAAACTTGGTGAAAACTTTTTAAAGGTAGATCCAACTATCAAGTTATTCATCTCCCTTGCCTGTGACAAGATCTAGGTGTATAGACCGATTTTTATTTAATTTTACCCGCTTTTCTCATCAATATTTGCCTTTTTCTTCATTAATAGAGGTCCCTATACATCTAAATGATTCCAAAAGTTATTCTTGAAGAACCACTTTATGAAACAGAAAGTAGCAAGCTAGAAACGAAACTAGAACATTTTCAGAAGTATGAGAATTCTTTTGTATATAAGCACAGCTTAGATTAAAGACATAATTTAAAGGTTTCGAAGAGCATATTGCACATGAGGGTCTTGGATTGATTGTATGATGACAATTTTTTAAAGCTCCTGACTTTTGTCAAAGATCATCCTGAACTCAGATCAAATCAGGACTTCTTTGCAAATATAGCAACTCTGAGTAACCCTACAACAATTTTTGTAAAATGCATAAGATTGACATCGTCAAGTTATTCATTCAAATTTTTTAAAAGAGGCACTGCTTTCGTCTTAGCCAAAAGAGAATGTTTTCAAATATTTAAAAAAAAAAATGGAATAAAAAAAAAAAGTTCCTTTATCTATGCTAACCAGACTTCCTTCTGGAAATTCTTAATTTAAGTGCATGAGTCAAAATCTGAATATTGTAAATATGGCATAAGATAAATATATACCAGTCTTGGATACTGCCGTACTGTTCTGTACATGAAGAACCTATGCATGAAGATGATACTAGTGTTCATCGCCAGCTGGGTCCTACAAAATAAAAAAGGAAAGATATTATGTTAACAATCATGATACACAGGCCAAAATGAATACTGAAACAGACACACTTTTGGTTCATTAAAATAATTAAATATGGTTATTACAATGGCGCCTTTCCATTAAGTTGAATATACCTCATATATGACTGTTGAATCATAAATACAGATTTGTTTACATCCGGTAACATTTATGACAAAAAAAAATAATAATTGAGCATTCGAAGAAAGACTTTTGAAGTTTTCAAATGGGGAGGTGATCTGGAAAGGGTAGATGTACAGATGAAAATCAATTGATCATAACAAAAAATTGACGCAAGCAGCAAAAATGCAAGATGGTACCTTGACAATAAATCTGATCTTGTAATGTATGTTGGAGCCAAGCCCTTTCCAAGTGAAATAACACATACTGTATATTACATTGCTCTGATATCAGGTAGTTTTAAATGTAAGCCTTAACACATTTCCCATCTATGATCAAAAAAAGATGATGGTTACATCTATTCACTCTTCCACTTACAAGCGAGACTTGGAGCCTATTGTCTGAATGAGCATAGCCATCTTTGTCCTGAAAGTCTGCTCCTGTGATGCTGTTACACCTGTTTTGAAGGAAGGTGTATTGCGAAGGTCTTCCTCCACAAAGAGCCACTTGAAGCCACAGCCCATCTCCTCCATGTCCTGGCAATCCAAGCAGTGAGAAGACCATATCACTCAATAAGCCATAGCCACAAAACAAATAGGAAGTGAACATTGTACTGTTCATAAGTGTAATCATGACCATAAGACAATTAAAAAACTGTGACAAGTCCAAGTCAATTTTTAAACGTATCAAGATTTTTAACCCATTGCAATTATATTGGCTACTGGCAAAGAGTTTGCAACACAATGTTTAGCGATGCCAATAGCAATTTCAAAGCTCTAATATTTACTTACTAATGATCAGAAGTTATAAAGCTTGCTCTCAGATGAATAAAACTTTTTAAATGTTGAAAATCGGTCCAGAGGATTTAAGTCATCCAAAAATGTATATAGGCCGAAAGAGAAATAACTGGTCCAAAAAATGGACCTTTTCGGTGCTTGATTTTGTGTTGTGAAGGAAGTTTAGGAGGGGGGACCAATAAAGACTCTTTTTACACAATTTTTAAGAAGACTTAAAATTAAATTACCAAGAGATAGCCCATATTCTAATTAGACACAGAAATATTTTTTCCTGTTGAAATGTTTGTCGGTTGCTCTGGTAACAGCCGCCATCTTGAATTTTGAAGTACATTTTAAAACCTAAACGTTCCTTCATTTTTTTACAAAATTCAATCAAACTTTGTGAGCTGTTAGCTGAGATCACTTTTCAAAAAACATTTAGTTTCTTACTTTGTAAAAAAATATAGCGTTCATTTACAACAGTTAATTTATGCATAAATTAGCATAAATTACTGCTTCATCCTTTTTTTTTTTTAATTT
Organism: Elysia crispata; assembly: GCA_033675545.1. Lineage (NCBI taxonomy): Eukaryota > Metazoa > Mollusca > Gastropoda > Plakobranchidae > Elysia > Elysia crispata. The sequence goes on from JAWDGP010000471.1 coordinate 302,818, forward strand.
CGGAACCTCCAAAATGTCCCTATCATCAGTACAGATCTTCCACCCAAAATTTTTCAAAAAAGAGGAATCTGAGAGAAAAAAGAGGGATACTTAAACTAGACTAGATATCTCGAATCTAGATTAGGTCTCATCGCAATTTCTCTACAAAATAAGTGAAGATTTTGAAAGTCTACAAACAAGAATTAGAATGTCTTTAGATCTAGATTTTACTTATGGAGAGAACTGGACAATTTTTTTCAAACTGATCTTTTAAGATCAGTCAATGTGAGCAGAACAGACGGGAATGCAAACAGAGCCATGGCTGTGAAACATTCTTTCTATGACTATTTCTCAGACTATAACTAAGGTTGAACTTGAATGACCTGTTGTAGCCTTCCTCACCCCCCTACAAAAAAAAAAAAAAAAAAAAAGAAAAAGAAATCACTGCTTTCTGCATTTCATTGGCTCAACTAAAGCATAATAAAGGTTTACAAAGTTTACTCATAAAAACCTAAAAAGAAAAGGTACACATTGAGCCTTCCTCTTCTCATCTTTGCCTTTTCCTTAAAATATTTGAGCTAAATGTGATCAATATCGATCAGGCCTAATTTCAATTGTCTTCACCTGGCCGCGTAAAAAGAAAAACAACCTCAAACGTAGATCTCGATTTACAATTATTTGCTTTGGAATGAAAATCATTAGGTTAATATAGTCTCAAGGCATGCCCCGTTTTTGATAGGTCTAGATCTCGATTTAGCTCTAGATCTAGTTTTACTCCAGCTCTATTTTTTACCTTTTTAAGGATTTCTAAATCGATCTTGATTATCGACTGATCAAGATTAAGATATAAAATATCTTGATGCAAAAAAAATCACCTGGCCACGTTAAAAGAAAAACAACAACCTAACAATTAGATCTAGATTTACAATTATTTGCTTTGGAATGAAAATCACCTACTACACTATAGTCTCATGGCACGCCCCTTTTCCAATTATAGATTTAGATCTAGATTAGATGAAGTTTTAAGCCAAATCTATTTTAGGATTTCAAAATCGATCTTGATAATCGACTAGATTAAGATATAAAATATCTTAAAGCAAAAAAAATGTCTGGTAGTAAATGTCAAATCTAGAAATAAGAATACTCCTTTGTTGGAAATAACAGCAAGGTTTAGATATGATTGTGAAGATAGAAAGAACGATGCATTCAGATGAATGAAGCAAACAATTGGATAGCAATTAGCACTCATATCTTGGACGGTTTCAACAACAACAGAAATCTCAATATTTTAATTGGAAATATAAATAACGAGAAAAAGAAAAAATATCGATATAATATTGTCCTGTTTTATACTTTCACATAGGATGGTCCATGATGATAAAAAAATAGCTCACTTGTCGTAGAATTATCTTTGCACTCCAAATCGCTCAAGCCAAAGTTGGAGCTCAAAATCCTTTAAAACATCAGAATCTGCAGAACAAAAGCCGAAAATCAGAATTTTCACGAATTTTTAGAAAAAATCGAAATGATTCTGCCTAAATCAGAATGAGTAGCGGGTCTGTAAGTATCAACCAAGATGGTTAAATTGTATTTTTGTTTTTTTTCTTAATTTGTTAGGACCAGCATGATAAGGTTATGCATTATGCTGATGGCATAAATTATCTTCTGTTCTACACTTGCTATACATAATTTGCAACCCAAACCCCAAACCCCAGGAGATAGTATAGTCTAGAGCCATTCTTGCACATCTGAATGATGATGCCATTATTCCTGGAATCAGGGAATCCATATTTTTCAAAAAGAGCCTCTTTATCCATATTGAGGATGTTAAAAAAACAAAGAAGAGAAAAAGCAGCTCGCATAAGATACAGAGATAATACAAATGTTCATTGAACTTTTCTTATCCTTCAACTTATCCTTTCATTGGACTTGGTTGGCCTACATAGTACCTATACCTAATTAGAATAGTAATAAAGGCATGATTCCTCATGAAATCACCCCAGTTTAAGAGTTATTTTGAGTACAATATCGTAATTGGTTACTGAATTGGCAATACAGAATACTCATTTTACGTTTAACAGGATTTGTCAGATCAGAACCCAACATCCCCGTGACGCCAAGAGCTAGATCTAGCTCGCACGAATTTAGAAACCACCAATTAAATATATAATAACTTTGTAGATAAGATTTTATCTTCATGCAAAAACTGAAAAAGCATAGTTAAGCAAATAATTACTCTACAGGTCATTGCAATTGTCACATGTGCTATTATTTATTTTTTTACTTCAAAGAAAACAGTCCATACATTTTGAAAGCGGAGAACAGTTCCCATTTGTAGACCCACTAATGGGTTATTTTAAACTGAATACTACAGGGGGTAAAAGTAACGTCAACAAACTACTCCAAGCACTTTGAGAAAAACTAATTAAAAAAGTCAAAAGTTTCTGAATAGCTCCAAATTTTTAGAAATAGAAGGGATACTTTAATTTTAAACTAATGAATAGCATTTTAATGTTTTAAAATCCAATTGCTATCTATTTAGTCTACCCTGAACAGCTCTTTGCAAGTCACTATTAAGATATTGACAATCCAATGAGATGAACTCGCCTAACCCAGTTTACATGCTCTCAACCAATGAGAGAAGTACTCTTAGCCATGTGACATCGCGAACAAGACGTCAGCTCAAGGACTGCCTGAAGGCTTAGCTGGCAAGCTCATCTTGAATGCCAAGTGCCATTATTGTGAACGGATGGGTATCTTTCAAAACGAATACGGGAAAATGCGCGGACAAAAACTAATGTAAGTAAGTAAAAATGGTCCAAGAAGTATTAAAAAATTATCTGTCCAAAGACAAAATGCGTAGGCCTAGCCCTATTAGTTTTAGAGAGCAGCATACGGAAAGAAAAAACTTGCTCAGATATAACACTTCCAGACAGTCAATCGATAATATTTTACAGAAGTGCAGAACAATATCTTTTCTGATTGCACATCAAGTTTAATTGAGGCAGATTGTAAAATGACGCTGTACTTCTAATAAGTGATTAGAAAGTGGCAACTGGTGTTTACGCACCACCCATTTTTTTTCTTTGTCTACTGGCCACAGAGCATTGAATTTTAGCAAGAGTTGTCTAGCCTGCAGGCAGCAGATTGGTATTGCTACAATGTTTGGAATGACTTGAACATTTAAGTTAAACTGAACTCCAAATTTGTGAAACTTTTCTAGTCCAACCTTTCAGCCAGTCTATCAACAAGCAGTTTAGCATTGTGTTTAGATTGGTTCTTAGGTAACTTAAAACAATAATATTTCATCCTTTTCTACTCTATGCAATTTCTGCAAGTGTTTGATATTCATCTGCAGCCTACATGCAAGGAACTGCATGGCTTCAATACTTATAGGATTCTTATGGTTATACTAGGGATTAATTTCAAAGAAAAATAAGGCACCATTTTATGGTTTTAAGCAAAAACTGATTTTAAAAATCAAATGACTTGAAATAAATCTACAAAAAATGAAATGAAAATCAAGTGTCCCTAGATCAAGATTTAAATGGAAATATAAATAAACATTTATTCTAGTTTATAAAAAATTTAGTGTAAAACTGAAATGGATGTTAGCCTACTAGAAAATCTAGTTATTACTGATAATATAGACGTTGAGTATAGGGCGGATTCCACGAAAAGGGGTGAAGAAGGTCGTTCCAAATTAAATGCCTTTTATTTCAGACTTTTAATACATTTATGACTCTGATTTATGTTATTATCATTCTTGACAATGTTAATAAACTACCATATCAAAATAATTCGGTTTTGACTTGTCTATGTATTTTTTTAAATTTTTTTGTGTTCCGATTGTCAGAAAATGCGTCACACAAAATGTCCCATATTTACTATCACAAGGTTCGGGTGACTGCTGTGACTAAAAAAAGAACCCGAACATGATGCCTGGTGGTTTCTTTGTATTCTTAAAAGTGTGCGCTTTGTCTACAATCATTTTGAACCGATCGAGTCCCTTTTTCTTTGTGTGAGGGAAATCGGAAAACCCCTATGACGTCAGCGTGTTGTGCGTCGCCTTGAAGCATTGGCGTTCGGAACCACTTTTTTCATCAATATCGGGTCTTTATCGCGTATAAATAGTAGACTCCATTGAGAAATATATAACTATCGGGAATAAATCGATTTTAGCCCTCCGATATAATTTTTAACTGCTTCAGACTAAAAAAAGAATACACCATACCCTATGTGTCGCCTCGTTCTGACTGTCGGAACTTCCATTGATGTTTCACTTTCTCGCGTCACAAAGGCTATTGATACGGATATTTTGTTCTACAAGAGCTCTTGTGTTGCTACTTTGATTTTACGTTAACGGATCTTCTTTGTGAGGTTTGTAAAGGTGAATTTGTAACGTATTGTTAATGTGTGTCGCCTAACCATCGGAATCAGCGTTCAGAACCGCAGTCTAGATCTAGACTTTCGGAGGTCTTCAAACCATATATACTCACTTGCTGTACGCCTCCTATGGCGCCAATATGAAAAACAAAACCCGTTTCAACATAATTGAATGGCTTTTGACGAAAAGAGTAATTTAATTGCACCTGATCTGAAGTTAATCGGTTTAAGACGAATTCTTTATATTTTATACGAAGGTCAGAATCCCGACACACAGGAAGTTCCGATCATCTGAAATAGCGACATATGTATATATTGTGAAATACCTTTTTATATTAAATTATTGTTGTTCTTGACTTAAATGACTAGACTTGAATAGTTTTAGTATTGTTCCAATGATATTTTGATGTATTGGTGCAAAAAAAAAAAAAATACTGCCGTAGTGTTGAAGATACATCCTCATTGACAAAATCAACCTGCGCTAAAGTTTTATTACACATGAGATAAGGTGCACCATTTTTGTTGCAACTCGACAATAAAAGATCTCTAGGTCTTAAAAATTACATACTTGAATTCAGCTTTAAATTCCCTTTCTTTTGATGTATAATATGTGCGTGTTGTTGAAAGTTGAAAATTTTATAATTTTGGGACAATCTTGATCCATGTTCGTGGAATCCGCCATAGGTTGTGCTGAGTGAAATGACAAAATTTGTTGACGAGCTAAGGAAAATGGCACTTACCTTTATTCTAGCTACGCTAGGAGACCGATCAAGATCTAGAACCCAATCTAACAGGTTAATTGCTAGCTTTTCCATCCTCCTAAAATTAAATCTCCCAACATGTCATTTATCGCCATTAAGTGAACCCATGCCACTGTTTTATCTGAGAATTTATTACACAATAGGCCTACATGTTCATAATGTTAATCTACAGAATTTTGTAAGTAATCAATTATCAGTCCTACCTCTTTTTACGATTTTACACTACCAATACTGAGAAATGGTGGCAACAAATCGACTGCAATTCTGCAGTGTCCAGTAAACGGGTGTCTAGTCCCTAAATTTGCTGATTGTGATCGAGATAGGTCTATCTCTGGATCGAACTCAGTGTTAAGAGTTGCATTTAAAGTGTAAATTAAACGGTTTAGCCCGATGCAAAATATAGGGGCGCCTAACTTAGATTTAACGCTGAAAAGACCTTGGATCAGATCTCTGTTAGCACGTATTTGTGCTTCAGTTTCTTGCGAAATAAAGTGCTTTGATTTGGAAGGCATGGTCTTTGTTGGGAATCAGGAATGGTGGTTACAAGCACCTCGATCTTCATAAAAAAACATATGGAGATGTTCTTTTAGATCCATCATTTATTTCGCAAATTCTAGATCTATTTTTAGAGTGTAATTTATTAAAATTAATGACTTAGGGGCATAGAGTATGGAGAAAAGATTACAATTTTCATTTTCATCACATGGAATCGATTCAGTTTTCAAGAACGCAGGATTTTCGTCAAGATGGCTGAATAATAGTACAGGGCAAAATCATCTTATGTTTTTCAATTGCATGATTTAATTTCCTCAAAAATAAAATAAAATGCTTTTTAAAAAAAATCTCAATAGGTTTGCATAACTTCAAATCAATTGGCTTAGATTAGGATAAAAAAATTTTCTTAAGGTTTATTATCACAGTTGTATGTGCTGACAGTTTCTATTTTTAGATTTTGAGAGCTTTATAAATCGTTACGTGTGGTTGACCTGGGTAGATTTTCTTGGGTTTACGAATTCGGTCTCTACTTGTGCAACCAGCTATAATAGATCTTCTCTCTTCTGGTGTGCGTGTGTCTATCTTACAAAGTCAGTAACGTTTAAATTATTTGTTGTGAAATAAAACCAGTTATTCATACTAATGAGGTACATCGTCTCTTCCTCAAAAATTTTCCATTTCCAAGAAGTTAGGACTGAAATTCAGACTTTGTATAGAGGGTGTGTATAAGAGAGAGAGAGAGAGAGAGAGAGAGAGAGAGAGAGAGAGAGAGAGAGAGAGAGAGAGAGAGAGAGAGAGAGAGAGAGAGAGAGAGAGAGCATATTAGGATAAGAAGAGGAGGATGACGTTCGCGGCATGTTTCGCAGGTTGAGTTACGTACCGTAAGCACGAGTCATAACGTAACTACCACGCGGTTTTCCTATTGACGAGTGCAAATCGGCCTGCGTTGTTTACATCGGAAGCCGCAAGCCAGCGTTAGGTCTGGTCAGCTGTTTAGATCAGTGAAATCTGCTGCTGCTGGTAAAACTGTCTTGGATTATGTGATTGTTATGTAATGTAACTGTGTGAGCATGCAGTGGAAAGACACTCCCCACAGCGCGCTTGCACCTGGTCTAGGCTAGTTCTCAGTACCGGTGGCATTAGAGCATCGCTGGCAGTCATCATGTAACCCTTACATAACAGTTACGTTCTCGGTGAGAGGGTTAGCATGTTTGCGAAAAGCGATTGTGCTACGTACCGCTGGGTGGGAGGAGTTAATGCAAATGATATCGATCAGTCTAAAAATATTACGTCGTAGTCTAGCTTAGGGCCCATAAGGCTTTCTTGCGAAACCTCAGAATTGCGACGTCGACAACGACGTCGCCGACTAGGAAGAAGAAGGTAATGATGATGTTGATGATGGTGGTGGTGGTGCGAAGAAAATGAGATAGAGGGGGGAGGGGGGGGGTGAAAAAGGAATAAGGAATACATGTATTAGAAAAAATGAGACGAGGAAGTTGGCGATGGTGAAAAGGAAAAGTATGATGAAATAGAAGAGGAGCCTAACCCGCTAGCGAGAAAGAAATGAAGGAGATGAAACACAGAAAGGAAGTGCTGATTTGGAGCTTTAAATGTTAAATTCTTGTCAAACATTCTTTACCTTTTTGTGGTGTGTGAATAGTAGGCTTATTACTGATTGGAGGACACAGCTTAGAAATAAAACGTGCCCTTAAAAAAATCCCACAGAGAAACACCAGTTCCCCTTACATGAAGTCAACTTTTACGAACGGTAAATGTCTACATTTTCACAGCTCGTTATTTTCCTATGTATATCTGTTTCAGACCAATTTGTTTCATGTAGGCCTAACGTTAGACTCTTAGCAAAATCCAGACCAATATAGGCCTATTTCATGTACGCTCCTAACGATGTTTAATCGAAGCAACTTAAGTCAAGCACGCTCCCAAAGATCTGTTTTCGACCAACTTTTAAGTCAAGTACGCTCAAAGATATATGTACGTACCAACTTTTGCCTGTTAGGACACAATTTATACTTCATAAATCCCAACAATCAGGTGTATCTTTGGACCCAATCGCGAACACAGAATGGCGCTGTACTTGGGATTGAGAGTGTGAGGGTCCCCTTTTCATGAAGATTGTAGTGGATTGATGAAAACTAATGAATGGATCAATGAGAGAAAGAGAGAACGAAAGGTAGTAAGTGAGAAAGAACGCATTGATGTCGGCTGGTATACGTTGTGGTCATAAAGGAATTTGTTGCATCCGGTGTTGAATCAGACAGGGAGAAAGAGGACAAAAAGCGTATGCTTTTCTGTGCCCTTTCTCCCGTCACGGGTACCTCTGCTGCTTACACCATCTTTCTCTCTCGTCTACCCATCCTTGTTTCTATTTTCTTATTTAATATGCTTGGCTCGTGGAGTCAGTCTAAGTTTGTCTCTCGTGTTGTAAACAAGTTTCAGTCCGTGTTTAACTTCAAGTAGATCCTATAATATTTTTATATCCTTCACTCTTTATAATATCTTGCAATGGTGTAGTCAATATACTTTTGTCTGTATTAAAACAAAGTATTGTGAAGCATCGTAAAAAAAAAAAAAAAAAAAAAAAATAGGTAGAGTGCAGCTCCAAAAGGTACAAAACAATACAAAATACGTGAGCTTTCGCCTTTACGCCTTCGTCAGACACAAAAATAGGAACAACAAACCACACAAGGATATTCACATAAATTATGTATATAAATTTGAAGTAAAAACTGTGGGGAAAAAAAAAAAAAAAAAAAAAAAAAAAATATATATATATATATATATATATATATATGTATGTATATGTAAAAGGTTATATAAATATCGACACCCCCCCCCCCTCCCAAAAAAATTAATAAATATATAAATAAATAAATACTGTGGAAGTAAACACACACACAAAAAAAAAGAAATATATATATATATAAAGAGAAAAAAAAACACTAATTAAAGAATATTTTATCAAAAATTGACTAAATTATTATTTATAAAAGAATGAAGAAATAAATAAATGAAGAAAACTCCAAAAAGATAAGTATGCTGAAGAGATAAGAATTTAATGAAAACATACTGGAAAGAAAATGATAGTTGGAGATTGGGAGTACAAGAGAAAGAGAATTTTTTTTGTTTTTCTTACGGTGCTTCACAACTATTCACAAAGCTCCACTGCGACATTCAATTTAATTAGTCGTGGTACTAGTAGTTGTAGTTTTGATAAACTGACAATCTAGAAGAGCAAAGAAAGTGGAAACATTTTCCTAATTATGAAGTTCTATAACTTAATATCTAAATGCAAGACTTGGTATTTTCATGACCTCTTCATTTTTGTAATCGTAATAAGATTATACCATTTTTTTATTGCCCTCCAATATTTTTCTTTAAATAAGAAAAATATTTCTCTACTTTTAAATTCTATATTTCTAAATTTTAACATCAGCCTCATTCATAAGAATTGGTTGCTATGCTAAACACGACATTGTGTTTTGCTATGAACTGCAGGATGGATATATATTAAAATTGTTTAAAACCCTTGCCATCTTAATTGCATTTTTCAAGAAATAGCTAAAACTAAACTTTGCTTAGCATAGACCTAAAACTCTTTTCTGACATTAAAGTCATTTTTCCCCTTTGAAAACAGATTTATTTTCTCTTTCAATAGTAGCTCTGAAGTTAGTTTCAAAAACTGAGGACCGACTGTTCTATAACTACTCCATCAATATGTCTCAAAATCACTCCTGGTGAATTAGATGTCAGATATGTTGCTTATTTAAAAAAACGCCTTTGGACTAAAGTAAAATTCTTTCATTTTTTATTACTTAAATGTAAAAAAAAACAAAAACAAAACAACAAAACAAAAACTCACCATAAATAGTTACATGCAATTTTCATCCTTTTTTCTGATTGACAAAACCCTAAAATGTGATAAGAGCAACAATCATTTCGACTGAGAGTGACCATTTTATTCATTATTGAAGGCATGAGGTAGAATTAGAGGTAGAACTTACTTAAGTCTAGTAATAAGAAATTAGTGGCGGAATTCTAATCTCTCAGAGTTGTAAGCTTCTGACTTTTGTCATGCTTGCTAAGAATTATTAAGTGATTCTACAAACTAAAAACTTTTCATCAGTAAATTATCAACTACAAAAACTTTTCCTCTTGAAGCAAATCAATATAATCATATGAAGACAACAGCAAGACTAAAATTTTTTTTGTGAAGGAAAAAAAAAACATTTTGTAGAAACAGTGAAAATAACACAATAATTTTGACAATGACACAAGAAAGTTTTTCTGCTTTTTTTTTAATTTTTCAAACATATGAATATTCAATAATGTAAAAGTATCACAATGGCCGAACATTCTCATTTTCAAATAACATAACTAAATATATAAACTTACAAAATCTAACTGATTATCTGCCATGAGAAAGTAAGCATACCTTAAATAATCCCGAGCCATTGTGTTTCATTAAACAACTATTTTACAAAAGAAATCTAGACTAAATATCAATGAAAAAAATTAATAGTAAAGTTAATAAGCCATATAAGAGAGATCTTTCATAAAACTTTCAAAGAAAGGTAGGTTTGCAATTATATATTTTATAAAACAATTAAAAATAATCAGCTCCATTAATCTTAATGTCCAATCAATACAGAGTTAATCAAATGTTGTATATGTATAATGAAAAAAACTTTTTCTTCAACTAGAGACATGGAAGTGCCTCGTGGTTTTTTTTTCCACTTATAACTGACCAAAATTCGATATTCTTTATGGTACTGCTGTTAACTCCTTTTTTCTTTTCCTTTATGAATTTTTTTTAAAAATTCATGATAAGGAAATTTAAAACCAAGTACCATAACAATAACATAATTATTCCATTAAGGTATCAAGACTCATCAAGGCAATAAGACTTTGTGTTTCATGAAACAAACAGGATATTTTTAATTAAGGGACAAAAGTAAGTTTGCTGGAGTCTTGTGTGTGGTCTGTAAAACATTCTTGGAATATCAAATCAATTCTGAATAATTCATACAACCAATAGGTATATTTCAGTGGCTTGGAAAGCAATATGTAAATATAAACCCGTTTATAAATATGTAAAAAAAAAGTAAGTACAATGTATTGTCATCTTAAAGCCATCGTAACCACACTGAAACCATTAGTAAATCTCCATCAGCAGTCTGAGAGTAATGGTTCAAAGAAAGAAAACCACAAGTAAAAAAGATTGGAAGCAGTATCAAAGCGCTACTCATGTATCGGTATTCAAATTATGTCTGTTTCACCTCTTTAAACATGCAAAATCCTGTTAAATCAAGATAAACAATGCTTAGTAAGAAAAAGAAAATTAAAAAATTTAAGGAACTTTTAACAATCAAAATGTAAATTTTCCGTATTCAATCGATTTCACTAAAAAAATTATTGTTTAGCATTTCTCTAATGTATTATTCATAAACATGTTGGAGTTTCATCATTGAAAAACTTACAGTAATTTAAGATACGAAGGTGGAGATCAAATAACATAATCTTTGACATTTTGAACTCATACATAACATATGATATGACTGTTATCAAGTTCTCTGTAGCTGTTCTTTTTTCTCTATGCCTATCTCCGATTCACTAAACATTCTGCAGCAGTTGGGCTTAATTCAGTTTTAGATTTTGAGTTTTTCATTCTTCAACTGATGATGAGGCTCTATGATGCCTTGTATATTTTAGCCATATTTGTGGTCATATTGCAAAACATATGCTCAGAGATCTGAAAGTTCTCAGCCAAGTTATTGCACTGGGTGGGCTTATGGTCTCATTTGTTCAGTTTCACTATGCCTGAGGAGTTTTTTTTTTTTGTTTGACATGCTGCTAAAGACTGGGGATCATCTGATACAGGTGGTTTACACTTACACGATCACTCAAACATTTCCACTATAATCGCACTATAATTGTGGCACAAGTTGGAGATTTGAAATATTCTGTAAAATATGGAACTGTATCTGACACCCTTCAAGACTAGGAAAAATCATAAACTAGCTATTCTCTTCCCAGGAGTATTTCAAGTAGAAATAAAAGATAGAAATAGATTGTAAAACAGTTACTTCATATCCTAAGTTAGCTTCACCCAAGTGTCTGCATAACTTTTGCCTGATTTACACAGGGTGCATCTTTATAGTTACACTTTTGAGCCACATAGGAATCTTATATCTATAAATTGAACAAAATGAAGTTGGACGAACTGCTTCCATTCTTTCTGAAGCAAGTGATGCTCATTTATTGTTTCAACCTTTTGTGTAACCGTATGTCAATTTGGATCAAAAGACTAAAATATATGGGATAACTTTGAATTTTTCATTAGGAGCTGTGGCTGAGTATCGTGACAGAATCTCCCACACGCAGTATCTGACGAGTACCATTGCTAGCAGGGAGCATCCTTGAATGTATACCAAACGGAACCTGAAACAAACAAATGATCTTAAGAAAATCCCAATGGACATGTATAGTAAATTATCACAGGTAGTCTAGACAGTATTGAAGAATGCTGGAAAAAAAAAGACAGCAGCAATATTTTAGACATCATATGCTATGATCAAAATATGCCACTTCAAATCTTACCTTCACTATAACCAGAGCTTTGAAGATCATTACAAAACTGTTTCTCTGATTTATTTAATGACATTAAAAAATGCAGTGTGCAAAAGTATTAAAGTGGAATCCACTTGAAGTCAACTCACTTAAAGTCAACACTTAAGTCCCATTTTTTCCTACTTTGTTTACGTAACTGATTTTTTCATCAAGTCAACGGCTTGAGGACATTTTTGCTTAAAGTCCTTGCAAATAGGAAAAGGTGAAACCTATAAAAGTGGGATGCATAGGTATGCCTGGGCTGGATATTGCTCTCTGCAAACCAATACAATCAGTAAATCACTGTGTATTATTACTATTAACAGCATATTTAACAAGGCTTTGGAAAGATAGAGTGGTCTTGCGTAGTTGTGAGAGTATCAAAGAAGAGTGCGCAAGGCGTGAGCTGGATGGAGGCTGGATGTGTCTAGATATATCATATAGACCTAACTTATTGGGTCGCATCATTTGCAGACCTGCCACTCTCCATGGAAAAAAAATCTGAATGACTTGCTTCATTTTGCCTTCTACAGCATACATTACAAAACGCATGCAATACGGTCTTTGGTGAATCATGTTCATTGATTCGTATAGCTCTGAATTCTGATAGAATTAAAACAAGGTTTCTTTTCTTGTAATTCTACCATGGTGAAAAATTCTAAATAATCTTAAAGAACTTTTTTTGCACACTTCTTTCAGTACTTTATCTCTTCCCATACTTTTAAATGACTCGATAAATTAGATAGCATCAGCATTATGCAGCATGTAATGAACTAAGAAAGAGCAGAGCTTTCAGCCTAACACATGTGGTAAGTATACACCACGACTTTAAAAGGTTTATTTTTATATGTAAACTAAAGGAGTAGCTGTACTCCTTAGCAAAAGGGTAAAAAAAAATAATAGATTTGATGCTTTATTTCTGATTTTAGATAATATTTTTTTTACATGATATAGATTCTATAGGCCCTACCTTTCTCACACTAGATTTGGAAAATTGAAAATCTTACAAATTTTGCTGGTTTCAGCTGTTGAAAACTTAACTAGATATTTCAATTTATGGGGAACAAATTGACAATTTGCTGGAAAGTTTTAAATTTTATTTATAAATAATCTAAAGAGCGTAATCCACTCTATTGTTCAATCACTTCATTGAGAAACAGGTCAGTGTGGGCACAAAAATCACACTGTGACTGTGAGACTAATTAAGCATTATTCAGATGTAACCTAGATCTAGATCTACATTAGATAAAATTATGAAAATCATAGATTTTGTGCAGACTGAAAATTTTGCATCCGGATAAAGACTCCAAACAAGAAATATTATCACATCTGGATTTGGTTTTTACTTTATATAGACCTATAAATCTATGATTACAGAGTCTCATGTCATGTCATCTTGATTTAGACCTACTCTAGTTCTATTTAGGATTTCTCAATCGATCTTGATAACTGACAAGATCCAGATGAAAAAAAAGCGCTGACCTGTAGTAGAAAGTACTCTTAAAGGATAAAATAAGAATAATCCTTCATTGAAAATAACGGCAAAGTCTGGATGTGAAGACAGAGAGACGATGAAGCGCAGATGAATACACGATGATGAAACAACTCAGCAGAATGAACATGCGGGATGGTTAAAACTAAAATGTTATTATCAATTTCAATACACATATGATAGTTTATAACAAAAACCGATATCGTTAAAATATGACTATAATGTCCGTAGTTATTCTTTTGCGCAGGCTGTCTGTTGATCTAGTAGGTTTAATAAAAAAAATTTAAAAAGAACGAAATGTTTTAATCATGCAGGCGAAAGCTTAGTTCGGAAAAAAAAACAGAATATTTTCTAACTAATCGGAAAATCCAAAAGGACCAAATTTCCATAAAAAATCGGTATGATTCCGATAGAATCAGAATGAATGGCAGGTCCGCACAGCAAACAGTACATTGTTTCCTCCCAATGCCTCTTGCCTTAACCAATATCATTGTTTTTGTAGCCTCCAATAATGTTAAACCATTTTTTTTTATTCAGGTCAATATTTTTTTCTGGTGACAACAGAACGAAGCAATGATGGTCTCAAGCCCATACTAAAACCGTAAAAGAGGATAAAGCTGATTAAATATAGAAGAAATTGTAGGTGTGTTTTTGTGTGTAGAAAATCAAGTTGGTTAAATAAAGCTCTGTTCAGACTTAGTCTGGTTTTCTCTTTGCCTAAATGACTTTCACAATTTTTTTTCCCACTATAAGTAACGAAAGGGAGACCACTATCATAAGTGACGAAAAGGGAGACCACTTCTTTTTTATAACATGAAATTTTCGACTTGTTTGCTGGAAATGGATTAAGTCAACCTTGCTTAACGTCAGCACTTTTTTTTCGGTCCCATATTGTTGACTTTAAGCGGATTCCACTGTATTTTGATAGGAGATATCTCTCTCTCTCTCTCTCTCTCTCTCTCTCTCTCTCTCTCTCTCTCTCTCTCTCTCTCTCTGTCTATATATATATATATATATATATATATATATATATATATATATATCTAGTTCTCCACTCTAATTCTGGACCCAAGGTTTATGCATGGTGCATATGTGCATATTTTTTGCACACTTTGTATAAATTTACTAATTCTTTTTTGCCATAATTATGTACATATATATACACATATATATATTCTATGCAAATTCCGCATAATTTGTTGATACTTGGGGACTTTTTGCTTAATGTTTTTACAAGATTTGGAGCTTTTTTGCATAATTTTAATTTTTTGAAGAAGGGTCACATAATTTTCAATTCAAGATATTGATTCAAATGCAGCGTATGAAGAGAACACTGCTCCTTTTCTAGCACCATTTTTTCAAGTGTCGAGCTGGCTAGAGGTGTCGCTACAAAATTTTTCAAATTAAGAAAAGTGCTTCGGCTTGCCACTACTGCGAATATCGTTTCCACCGCAAAGCTATCCTTTGTAATACTATTGCGAATAATCACTTCGAAAATAAAATAATTTTATACTCTTTGGTGTGGAAAATTAAAGTCAAAATTGTCTGTGAAGATCAAAGATTTTCATTGTTATTTTTATTTCCCTCTGAAAGGGCACAAACCTTCTTCCCTCGCCAAACAGACAAGGTTTTTAGTGGTTCGCGGCTCTTCCTGGCCGTCTCCTGGTCCATGCAGATCATGGAGCACCTCGTACACAGACCCTGGCACTGAGGGGGAAAAAATCTTACCGTTAGGCTTCAAGATGTTATTTCACCATTAATCTTGTTCTCGTTGTAAACAAGCATTATTTATATTTTCAAAATTTCACTGTTCTCTTTATCTTGATCTCCTTCATCACTTTTGATAATATTGCTTCTCTATAAAGTGCCCAAAATTTCAGTTAAATAAATAAAAAACAAAGAGAACCTAACCATATTCAATATTGTCGAGGGAATACAGAATCATTTTGAAGATAAAGCTTTATGAATTATTGATTAAAAAGACCACAACAAAAAGATGATCAAATAATTAAAAAAAACAAAAAACAAACAAAACAACAAGCTATTACAAAATATTAGGAAAAAGAAAAAGTGCACAAACCATGCGCTAAGTTGATCCAGCCATTCACTAAATTGATTATAACCTGCCTATCAGGAATGGAGACTTAAAACTCCCACCCCAAAAAAAAATAATACAAGTACCAGGGCCTAAACTTGAATCTCAAAACAGTTTTAACACATCATCCATAACCCAAAACAAGTGAATAATTATAAAAATAAAAAAAAAAAAAATTATAATCAATCAAAACTTCAACAAAACATTAAATTTAATAGTGCAATGCAGTGTCATGTGATCCCTGCACTATGTCATCATCTGAAAACCTCACATTTCCAAATGAAGTTTAAAAAAAAAATTATAAAAAATAATAGAAGTATGACCCACGAGCAGCCAAAAAGCCTTAACTGCGCCAGGACAAACAGATTATGTATAATTTCTAAATAATGAACTTGGTAATGAAACCTGTTTAGTGCCTTTTATTCTTCTTTTTCATAAGCTTACCTTCACAATATGGTCTCCCATTTGAATGGATTCCCAAGTCTCCTCTTCAAAAGCATCTCCCCCATCGACAACAAGGTTACCTCGGAACCTCAGCAGCAAATTGTCTTCCGCTTTTGATTAAGGACAAAAAAAAATGAGAGACCATGGAAAAAGAACATTTTTATTATACTCTTTCAAAATTTCTTTGGGTAACTTACTGAACATAAAACTAATCAATAGTCCACTAACTTCATAAAGAAAGTGTCCCACACTAACTCAACCCCAATTATATCGCATGCCGTCGCCCATATGGACCACTATATTGTGTACCTATATCGCTCGTTATTGTATAACTACCGCAAATCTCGCTGAAAATCTTGTGCAAACCTCATTTAAGTTTAGAGGACACTTTAGACGTTGGTTATTTTAATTTCATTTTTGGATTAGATAAAAAATGCGCTTCATAATTGACCATTTATGTCCGCGATTTTTGGCGATTTCAAGGCCTAGGCTAGGTCTAAACTTTGAATTAGGATGGTTAATCACTTGAATAATCTCAAGGATACTACAGACACCGTTTATTTTGATTATCTGAATGGTTTTGCCTACAATCAGCATCAAATAATGGCCATTGCCTAGATCTATGTTCAAAAGGGGTGCGTGTTGTGCATTGTGAAATTTTGCTACCTCTTTCTTTCCCGATGAATCAGCAACAAAGGCAGAGTTGACGGCGAGTCAGCTTTCCAGTGATCTTTACTGACACTGACCACTGGGTTCATGCATACATGTATCTCGCCGTGGCATCAGGCACCAAAGACATGGGTATGTGCCTTGGGGTCCTGAGAGGCCACAGATTTTGCACAAAATTTCATAGTCTCCATTCAGAAAAACTTTAAGCGTTCGTTTGCTCCAAGAATGAGACTGAAGTGCTTTGAGATCACTGGCCAACCCACCGTCTAAAAACCTAACCATGTGGTCATGTGTGTCTCGTACTAATGCAATGGCTATAACTTCAGTGTTGTGACCCGCATTTGGTTTGTGTAAGTTGGCAATTTGCAATGTAAATTTTAATGAATTTTTCACACGGCCGCCCCCTATGTTAACCCAAATTTCATCTTGTGGAGTAAAGCCCCCATGCCAAGAAAATAAATTTTGTTTGTGGTAAGAGTCTAATTAGCTTTGTACAAACTTAGGTAAGTCTTTTATCCTACCATATGGTACCTTATACTCGATTGTGTCTTCCTTTACAAATAATCTATTCTCTACCTTAACAAAATAAGATACTTTTTCTCTTGAAAGCTCCTGCACTGATTTTTCATTTTCTACTTGTATCCTTACCTTTCTTAACAAACTACCATGTTTCCTCCCCTGTCTCCGACTCAACTCAAACCAAATTTCTCTTTTATTGCTAGTGCATGAAGATGTTAAATTTGATTAGTTGTCTGACTGAAGCCTTTTTTGTAATGTCTTGCCTGAAATCTAGAGGTATTCTCTTTAATTCTCATGCAAGTTGTGTGCCCCTGCTACTGATGTTCTCAATGATTGTAAAAGTTTTGCCCGTTTCCTCTTAGTTGGTGTTCTAACTAACAGTGTGTTTTTTCTTGATATTGTGACTCTCTGCAGTGACATGGGTTGGCCGGATGTCTTGCATAATATAGTTTGTTTGTAAGGGTCTGCATTTAATTTTCTTCTTGCAAGACGTGTGGTGAGCTGTTCTTTGTCTTTGGATAACGGTGTGTCTTGAGAAAGACTAAGTGATTGGTTAAATAAGATCTCATTTTTCATCATCAGGGAAGTTGTGCTACCCTTTATCTGTACAGATTAAATTGGTGTTGATTCTGCAACTGGACAAGCGCAGTTTCATATGTGCCATTACAAGGGTTAGTGTTTGAAGTAAAACCAGTGAGTGTTGGGTCGACTGTCTGATCAGCCAGCATGTTTGGTGTGTTTGTTTCATCTGATAAGAATGTATCAGTGATGCAGTTAATGTCTGTAGCGTCAGTGTGTGTATTGTGAGACTGGACTTCATGCAGCAGCCAACGGAAAGAATGTTGCGGTGACTGCACACTGTGCAGTTTTCTTTACCTACTTCTTTGTAACTGCACCATATGTCCTTGTTAATGTTTTACATTTCCTTGGCTCCTACCAAAATGTTGTTGCTGTTAAGTCTCTTAATGTCATTTATTTTACAGAATCACTTGACACACATGAATTTTGAATAGGTGTCGTGAAGCTCGTGATTTATGTCAAATCCATATATTAAAAAAATGTCTGTTGCCAATTTAACACACATGTGAACTCGATTATTGTTCATTTTTTGTTTAGGTGTTATAGCACAAAGTCTTCCACAAATTCTGCACAAATCGTTTGTTCAGAACTAAAATGCAGCTTTCAGGGTGAAATTCTGCGCTGTGTGATGCACCTAATCATTTTGATGTACCGGTACTATGAACTTGACATGTTAATAATAGAAGTTGTTTAAAAGTCTTTTCAGTTTACTGAGGCAGAAGACCTTTCCATGGTTCACTTATATAGAGAATTTACATTATGTAAAGAGGCAATATATTACTATTACTTACATACATAATCTGATACCCATGAAAATAAAATTATGCGTGATTTATGTATATAATGTCCAAAATGTAAAGAAGTGATGTAGTACTGCAACTTACATAATTATATCTTGTGCTACCAAAAACGATTGAAATACTTCATATTGAAAATAAAGTAAAATTACATATATCCTCTGGCACAGTGGAAACTCTTGTATCGTCAGCTTCTTCCGTGTAATCCAGCTCGCTTATTTTGGCCTGTAGGCTCCTCACACTAGCTCGATTCAACAGGAGAATCTGCGACTCATTCGCCATTGACAGTTTTTGCGGGCCTGATGCTAGAAATGGATTAACAAGATAATACAGGCATGTAGCTAGTATTGTATGGCTTACTTAGATCTGGGGGCTTGTCAGACATCCAAGATTGTAAGGAATTAAAACTGGTAATGGCAACATAATAATAAGGCTTAAAGAGTTTACAAGCCAATCTGGCTTTTTTCTTCATGATCCAAAATATGAGCTAGGGAGGAAGGGGAAGGGGAGCAGCGGATGAAAGACCTGTTAGGAGCAAAACTTAAATAGAAGATCCACAGAAATGAATTGTAAAGTACTAAACTGCTCATGAATAAATACAATAAACAAAGAGGGTTATGAGGCACTCAAAAATGTAAAAATGAGGGAAAAATCCATACCAGCATTGCATTTTTTAAGCCAAGATACAAGAAAGGTATCAATGATATCTAGCCTACTTTGATCTCCAGCTGCATGCTTTTCCCCCAATTTGCTCTTCCTTGTATCATTTGACTGCTGTCTTAGAAGTCTGACACCACTGAACTGCAGTACCTCACTTAGCCAGTCTGACACTGCATCGCCGCAATCAAATGTATTCACTCTGAAACATAAAGCAGTTTGTGAAACAAAGTTTTCTAAGCAAATATAATTTTGTACCATAAGTTGAAAAAAAAAAAACACTCAAAAAACTTGTATTTATTGCGGGAACAACCATGCAACTCAGGCAAATAAATATAATTTCTGCATCTTCTTTCCACATGCATAAACAATGGATACAACAAAAAATATCCTCTCTCTTAATGCTCTTCCAGATTGCATCAAATGGCTCTGTCGGTTGAGCAACTGCCTCATTACTTGAAGTATCAAGCTTAATGTATTAGTAAGATGAAAGAAATTATAGATGATCATGGATACTTAAATGTCCAGAAACCACAGTGAGGAGACGGTGAAGATGTCTGGTCTAGTGGTTTGTTCCTCTGATAAATTTTGAGAATAACAGATGACTATCAATAGCTACATCTCTGTAAATACCTAACTAACCAGGCCCTGGTCATTTTAAAACCAGTCAGTGCCCTATCCTGGCCCATTTTGGCAAATTTTAAAATATTGCAGTGTTCCACTAAATTGTGTTAGAGACTTCAGTTTTTTCTGTGCATATTGTTCTCTTTCACATCTTTCCAACAATGGTTATTTCATCCTTTTAGGTAATGTGGTTTATTTTTTACAATTCTTTTAAAACACCATACATTTCTCATTTTTGGAAAACGTTACCAACCAGAAGACACTCATTATGATGCACAACATAAAATACCCGGTACTACATTTACAGATATCTGGTGTAACAATTTGTTGTCGTATTTTATAGAACTAGGCCTAGTCTAGATCTACATTTATCACTCTCAATTAAAATCCTAGATCTAGATAAGATAAATCAAGGAAGAAAATTGCGTCTGCGATCTCGTCTCTGCCTAGTCTAGATTCTAGATCTAGAGTTTGAGATTGGGTAAACACCTCGGTTTGGGTTAAGATTTTTGCTAAAGTGATTGCAAACTGTCTTGAACCAACTGTGCTTGGAAATTATCATCATTTTCCTCATTTACCTCATCAGGCTCAATATGGCTATCTTCCGTCAATATTTGGTCTGCTAACTCGAAAGCATTGAACACATTGCTTGGGGCCGAGCCCGGATCGACATATCGGAATGTTTGGAGGTTTCCTCTTCAATCTTCTATTTGAGATACTAAAACAGTAAGAATAGGTCAGTTGAAAAGCTTGAAAGTTGAAAAAGCAACCGAGGACACCCGATGTCTCTCTTCGTTATGTTCGTACTTGAAAAAATTTGCAAAGACCGTCCTGAACATCAACGAGACCAGAGCATGAGTACTAAAAGTGGCATCTTGATACCATTCGAGCCAGGGCAGTGTGAGTTAATGCTTTCTGATTGACGATTCACAGATCATACGCCGAAATAATCAAAGCTTTAAAAATTAAATGGGAGGTCGCCTCAAATGGATTATTCATACCTGTCCCCACAGACTTTGTTGGTGCAGAAACTTGTAGATGAGTCAGAGTCTTCATCTTGATCCAGAGGTAACACAAAACACTGAGCTCCTAGTAAGACCAGAGATTGACAATTCACTCTTATTTGTTGAGAAAAAAAATTCTAAAAATAGCATGGCAACAGTAAGAAAAAAAATATACTTAATGTTCTACCAAATCCTTTCAGCATGAGGAACAATATTTTTCAATATACTTCATTTAAAGTTCTGTACAGAGTTTTCAAGCCAGTCAAATCTCCTCCTATCCCCCTCCCATGTTTTGCTTTGCGGTTTCCTTTATTTGTTTTTTAGAGTTTCCAGTTTTACCTGGGAAGAACAGAGTAAACTTCCTGGTCTCAAGGTCAATGTGAGGGGTCAACATGCAAATATGAGGTATTTTCTTCTGGCCGACGGTCACCCCAGCGTCAGTGACTAGCACCCACTCCCTGTCATAGAGAAGTCCTTTGCTGCCCATCTCCCATTCCGACACCTGACCATGGAGCAATGCATGCAACATAAAAAACACGAAATAGATAAAGCCCCATATAACAAATTGCACATGCTTAGTTACTTGATGTTGTCAGCTCTGAAAGTGAATGAAGGTAAATTTTATTTAACTAGAGATTTTACAAATATCACATTGCAGAATATAGGATATTTAATGATGCAAACACACACAAAAAAGTAGATGCTATTAAGTCTTGAAACAGAATAATAGCTTTCAAGGTACATAATATGAAAAAAAAAATAATGAACAGACTTACTACCCTTCAACTGTAATGAAAAAAAGAACAACACAAAAAAATAAGGTGCCTTTTATCTGGACCTTAAAGTGCTTTAAATAATGTGATTTGTTTTTTCCTTGCTCAGCCCTTACTTTAAAAGCGCCACATGATTTTAGTGGGTAGAGGTGGATATCTGTCAATTTTCGCACTTTTGGGCCATCACCATTTGATAGATTAGTAGCCTCAACATTGGTTGTTCTTGACAAAACTTTAGGAACTTCAGAGAATGATGGAGCCTTAGCTGGTTCAAGTTTAGACTGGAGATCTGACACTGGCTCACTGACAACATTCATTTCATTTTTAGCGTTGACCTCTGTAAATAAACAAAATTCATATATTACAGTTGAAATGTAAACAGACAAAAAGAGAAAAGAATAAGTGATGGTTAGATGTGTTATCTCCATCATTTTTGGACTAAATAGGCAATAAAATATTCAAAATGAAACATATTTTACTGAGAATATTTGTGCTATCACCCAATGTTCTCAATAGATGCCTTTTTAGGATATGAATTTAAAAAAAGGGGCAATAAAAAAGACGGAGACAATGGTTTGGAGATGATACAAATTATTATACAATGCAATTAAAGTGAACATGTTCCATATGCATATGACTTAGCCATTTTAAAATCTTAGTCTCATTTGTGAAGCAGCTTGCCTAGCTCTGTATCTTTCGAGAACCCAGTCCATTAATAGTGAGAAAAAAATTGTACAAAAAAAAAAAACTAAAATAAGAAAGGGATAAAAATACTTTTTTGTAAAAATTTTTTGAGAACAGCAGAAGCAATGACAAAACCTACATCCAACTCCACACTGACAATAAAGACGAAAGACATAAAAATAAAAAAATAAAAGATCTTATAGATCGGGATCAAAGCAGCAGTTTCATACAATACCAACTGCTGCTAACCACTGAGCCATCCTCATCTTCACTAAAACTAGTAAATGATTCAGACAGAGGCACTTCCATGTTGGTTTAAATAGACTGAGAAATTTTTACAGCATACGTCCTATTGGTTGGTGTCCAGTTAGATCTAAGTTTGTGATTGATTCTGCTACTCTATTTTTTTTTTTAATAATAGTCATTTGCAACTTTAGATCTTAAAGTCTCGCTTTGTCTATCCCAGCCACTATCATTGTATGACTGCCTTCTCTGTTAAAAAATTTGTAGAAAATTCTTAGATAAAAACAGCCTAAAAATTCATTGTCTTTTTCTTTCAGCAGGGATTCCAGAAAAACAGCCCAAGCATTTTTGCACAATTTCTTTGAGAAATCTGATACAATCATTGTAAGAAATTTTGCTTTAGTTTCAATGACCATCGATGATGGCAAAGTTTCATTTCTGCCAAACTAAAATATCTTTTGTCTGGGCTGCTATCCTTAAACAGAAATTACTGAGCTTACTTCACCATGGCAAGAATTACATTGCTTTTGACCTTAGCTGCCTACCACTACCATAAATGGATTATCTTTATAACATAATGCTTGACTTTACTATTATAGTTTTATACATCAACACTTTTTGTTCCTCCTTCCTCACTTAACTAAAGCTTTTGACCTTTTACCTGTTCTACCATGACATATCATAATCCTAAACTTGTTCCCAAGCTGCTTTCCTTCGTCTTAGTATACTTCAATATTTTTTGGTGTTGCTACACTCAAACATAACAAATTTTAACTTATGTGCTTCTTTCTGAATGTAATATGGAGCACCAATGACCATGGAGTTACACCCCTTCCCGCCTGCCTAATATTTACAAGGAAATGCAACACCTATTTGACCTCCACACTGTTGGTGAGTGATTTGGGACCCACGGCTGTTTAAAGGGCCCAAAATGTGGACACTTAGTTTCAGCCCTCCAAGTGAAATTGATATCTCAAACTTCAGTGACTTCACGCTCAGTGAAGCGAGATAATTGCCTTAGGCTGCGTAGCCCTGCTGGCATACTTATTTCTCTGAATTTACCTAAAAAGCTCATTTTTGGACATTATTTTTTCCACTCCTGAAAATCTGTTGTTAGTCGTGTTTGGTATTAAACTGACGACATATATTTGATCTTTAGAACACTGTATACCTTGTAACGGTATCATGTAAGTTGTATTTATTTGACTATTTTAAGTAAGGCCTGTAAAATTCTTTAGGAATTTGTCTTAATTGCTAATTAAACGCCTAGTTAACCTTCTTACTGGATTTTTAACGATAAAAGAAGCATATCCCCTTAAAGTGCATCTTTAAATCTTTCTCTGGTAAAAAAATCACAGCGGAATGTTGACATTTTTGTGTTCTGCTTTAGTTTATAAAAGCCCAGTCTTGAGCAGTAAATTGATTAGCTCAATTTTCACCAGATGCCAAGGTAAGAACATTATGAATAAAGACTAAAAGAATATGAAGTTTTCTGCTTTAAGTAATTTAAAACCTTGCTACATATTTTTGACAATGGCTATATGGTTTTACAAGCGCCTTTCTTTGTTTTCAAGTTATTAAATGGAGGCTAAATTCCACACCAAGTCTGATTATTTGGTGTACACAGATAGACTCGTCGAGTTTGTGGATTGCGGGTTCAGACAGTTGCTCAGAGAGATTCAGGAAAAAAGCCTCGCAAAGCAACTCATCACTATCAAACAATTCTGAACCTTTTTAACATCGATGTGACGAGAGACACACACATACACTCGCTGAGAATCGCTGAGCATCTGGCAGTATTATAGGAAAACAAGGCAGCTAGAGAAGAGAATAGAGAAGCTTGAAGTAAAAATTGATAGAATGAAAGAAATAACAAAACAATAATTAACTAGGTGTGGGCCAGTATGTAGCAGCTTAGACACAGTCCTCAAAACAAACAAAATATTAACACAAGCTTATCATGGTAGATTCTTCACAGGTAACCATTGCCAACAATACATACAGCCATCCATTAACAAAACCATCTGCTCTTGGATTTTGTCTCAAACAAAAAACTATACTCAACAACAAAAAATAATTGACTATGCAGACCAAGTACAAAAAACGTTTTATCAGGCCAACACTCTTTTCTTCAATATCCACAAAGCCATTTCACACAGCAGACCCATAGATAAGAATAAAGTAGACACAATTCAAAAAATGATAGATGGATACATGAATTTTTACAGAAACAATGCAAGCAAGAATGTGTTTCCTAAATTACATTTTCTTGAACACCACTGCACCCAGTGGATTTCCAGATGGGGTTTTGGAATGGGTCTTCACGGGGAGCAGGGAGTAGAGCTGATGCATTCCTCCATAAAGAAGCTAGAGAACCAAGCCCAAGGCACAAGACTAGCAGAGGATAAACTCAAAGTCATAATGAAATCACATCTGACCCAAGTCTCTCCAACCCTTCACTGTTTACTTCGAGGTGCAGTGAAGCGGAAAGAAAAAAAAAACTGTCAAGATGAAAGTCACCTGAGGACTAGAGCCCGAATGTTTAGTTATATTTGCCCTAGGCAGAGAGCTTTAAATTAAGTTAAACTTTGTACAGTCCCTGGCTCACACAGTATGTGAATGTTGGTTGAATAGGCATTATAACGTAGAGTGTGCTTCACCCCATGTCTGTAACTTAAACTGTAAATCACCAGCCAAACCCATAATTATTGTGTTGGAAAGTTGAATGGGGAGAAAGATTTATTATCCTCGAGCAATTTAGTGGGTAACTTGATAGAATTATCTTCACTTCAAATCTCTTAGGGCCTTTGTATAGCACCACTACCTCTAGTAGGGCAGAAATAATGCTCAATAGTTCCTCTCCAAGCCAACATTCCAGCACAATTCTACCATCATGAGAATCAGCAATGTTTGTACTTTGAATAATGAAACAACAATTTCCAGAAAAAATCCAGTAAATTAATTAAATTAACCAATATCTACTTAATTATGACCTTCCAAAAAGATACACATATGGGTTTTTGTTTCTCAAGTTATCATCACCTGCTTAAGTTTCTTCATTTATTTTGATGCATGCGTCTTATTAAGCTTTGAACAATCTTTAAAATGATATCCTTTTCTAGTCTCTAGCTTTAAAATTGCATTTTCTATGATTTTTCAAATGTAATGAAATTTTTATAAATTGTGGTACACAAGCTCAGCAGTGAGGCTTCGCGAGCCAATGCACTGTAATGGTTCACTGAACTTTTCCTCTGGTATCATATTACCGGTGAGGCAGGCAAACTAAGTGGCGCTCTGTAAACAGCCGTGGACCATATATTGTCAGCTGCACATTATTCAACATGAACATTTTTAATATTCACAAAAAAACCTCAGATCACCTTGTTAAGGACAATCATCAAATCCTACCCATAATACATCAATTTTACCTTTGGTTTCTATGGCCTTTTTTGGACAGTACCACTCAGGGTTTGAGAAAGTGGGAACCTTGACAGTTTTTTCCAAGAAACTATCAGCGATAAAGCGAAGACAGACACGTGCATCTGCAATGGTTGACATATAGCCGAATGAGATCCTTACAGCTCCTGTTGGCCGACCAGCTATCAGATCCATGTTATCCCCACAGACATGACCAGCCTGTTATCAAAATATTTATTTGAATGGAACAATGAAAACTTGTTTGAAAAAAAAAGTTTAATATCAAATTAGGAAATTGAGCAATGAGCCTAGCACACGAAGCAGATAAATGAATCTTATTAGAGGAAAACTCTCCCGTAATTTCTAAATACAACCTTAGCCTGTTACTTTCAAAACTTTCAACCAAAAGGACTTTGAGCTTTGCTTTATAACTTAGCCAGCCAAATTATGTTGAAAGCAAAAAACTGATTGTGCAGTCCCTAGAATTTTAGTCTCCAGTGTATTGAGAATCTTTAAAATAAACCGTCGGAAAATTCAAAATAAACATAAAATCAATAGCCATAAAAAACTGAATTTCACCCGGCTGGATCATTACAAAATGGTTTCTAAATCCATCATTTAATCCTTTTAATCTTGTTGAAATGCTTGCCAGCTTCAACGAATCGTGTAAACAAAAAAAAATTTACAGCTAGAAGTTGTCAGGAGAATCATTTCATCAGCTGATTGATAATCCAATTGTGTTCTGAAATGACTAAAAACAAAATTGTCTGGACTGAATATTATGTTCTCTATAATACAAGCATTGGAAATACATGTACTTGTCTTACATCAAAATTTTCTTTAATGAGTTCGTTGGAGAGATTCAGGAATCTCTGACATGCTCCGATGTTACAGAAACAGCCTGTCCTCAAGTGGACATCATGGAGGTTGGCAAACTTGTCAACCTGGTACAGACATATATGCATGAAAGTAAAATAGAAAAAGGGCTGAAAATTAAAATCTAAGTGAATTTCTACATCATCATCACATAGATCCTCACAAGGCTAGACCCAAAAATTATTCAACAAAACCATAATGGCTTACAGCTATGATAAAAATTCTCCACGCTTCTTCAGAAAGACAGCTTTGAAAGAGGTGTTAAGAATTTGAACTAAATGACAAATATGTGCAAATGAATTCATTTTGGATTTTGTGGAGTTAGATATAATATCAGTTGCATGAAAACAAATAACAGGTTCAGATTTGCAATTTTAACATTATTGCAAAAGTGCTTAGATGTTACAGAAAGTTTTCATTCATTAAAGGTAGATTGAGTAAGTACTTTTGCAAAACAAAAAATCGCTTTCCATTTCATCAAAATGTCGTCAGTACATTAATAATTCCCTGCCTCCACCCCCCCCCAAAAAAAAAAAAAAAAAAAAAAAAAAAAAACCCTAGAAAAAGTAGAAACAAAAAAAAAAGCTGCAAAGACTAAACCTCAATTCCTTCATTAGTGTCGTACCCCAGAACCAATTTGGGGTAAAATCATGATGCAAAGTCTATACCTTCTACTTATCAAAAACCAATCAGATTCTCACCTCGGAGTATCCTATGTAGGCTCCATCAGGTCTTAGGATATTGAAGGTCACCACACCACCCTGTTCGCTAGAGGTTTCAAAATTTATTCCACCATAGATCTCGACTAATGGCTGCCCATTCCCATGCTGCAGTCTGCTGAGATTCTGATAGAAGTATTGAGCCACTGCGAAAACATGATCACACACACCTTGCATGCCACCTGGTGAAAAAGAAATTGATATATGTGAAATACAATGGATTGTCCAGGAAACATTTTGTTTCTCTTCATAAAAATGATAGAAAAATTCTGTTTGAACATCTCAACTTAAAATGAACGTAATAAAACATTGCATATTGAGTAAAAACCAATTTTAATACTAATATTTAGACTGATTTAAGGAGTTTGTAAATATTACTATCTTTATAAACAATAAATTTTAATAATAATATGAGATGATTTAAAGCCATTCTTCTTTGAGTAAAGACTGAGTGGAAAATAGTATTCTTTTTTTTTCCTTACAGATTAAATCAAGTTTAGAAAACAGAGTATTAATAGCATTTTTAAATGAACCTGACCTGCAAGTTTTTTCACTGTATCCATTCCATGTTTTAAACTGATTATATTTAAGAAAGGCACAGTTCCATCTTCAAATCTGAAGGGCAAAGGAATTGAAAAACATTTCGAATTACACATAAATGTTTAGCCTAAAGAATAACATTTCTGCATCAGGCCAATTTTGCCTCAACCATTCTCTTCGAACAAATCCCTAAACATATATAAAAAACTCCATAAGAATGTATCCTTACAGGTTTTGAAGGATTTTAATGACCTTCCTCAGTGTATGCACTAACGAAAATCATTGTAAATTGTTCACATCAACAGTGTAGAGTTATGTAAAAAGTTAAAATGAAAATTTGTCTCACTGGTTATCGAGTAGTATTAAAAAAATATACCATGTTAGCCGAAAAAGAAGCTAGAGGTAAAAGATCATTGTAATTCTAAATAACATTCTTTGACACGCTCAAAATCTTATTCAGCATGTAGTTCTCAGTAAAAGTCAGTTTGCGCGTATTGCAAGGTAAAAGAATTGACAGACTTTTGAAAGCTTTAAATATGGGTTCAATCTCTAATATTTTTTTTAAAAAAAAGCTTGTTTTAAACATTTTAAAGGCTTTTAGTGTAAGTTTGATGTTTCATATTTATTCAAAATTATAGCGTGTTTGAAACTGTAATGGAGTTTTATTACAGGTAAATGCACCTTACCAGCTAAGTTAGAAAAAAATTTATACAAACATTATCAGCTAAAAAAATTGCTAAATGAGTAAAAACCGCAGATAAAAAAATAATCCACAGAAAGTATCACTGCATTAAAATCAAATCTTGAGCAAGGACTAAATGGAGACGATGTTGCAAGTTTCAAATTTAAACATCGTGATAAATACTGTAAAGCTCTTTTTGAAGGAAAAACTGCACAAGATTGTCAGAATTCTCTTAAAAATTTCTTCTACTTCTCATCTTTTACTTGGGAAAACAAAAAAAGTGGCTAATTTCTTATTTCAGGAGCCATTTATCAAATTCAAAATGTTTACAATAAAATTTAAAGAAGTTACCAAAATAGTTATTTTCCTAAAAAACATTAATACTAAAAAATATTTATATGACCTGGTAATCTTTTAAGGCATATTTGCACATATGCAAAACAATTTTACGATATCACTAGGTTGTCGTTAACTGGCTAACGCATGCAAAAGACAAATTTTCGCTAACGACATAACGTTAAGTTATCGTTAGGGTTTTTTTTTTAAAAGAGAGCTCACGATCACGTTAACGATAGGTTCAGGCCTACCCTAAAATTTTTACGATCGTGTTAATGGACTTAGGTGACGAACACTTTCCAATCATTTTGCTCACCAAGGAATTGTTTTCCTCTCCAAATATGGTGGCTTTGGGAGCATTTGCAAAAGACAAACTAAATGCACTTTTTTTTTTAAATTTCTTTATATATACTTTGTAATAGATCTAGATCTAGAATAGGGTCAAATAAAATTGAAGTCTAATTATAACTCAGCTGGAATTAATGGAAAAATGGTCGATTGTTAGTGAAAAGTTAATTTAAAAAACCTCTTCATCATCATCAGTACATATCAGCTACTACAACAGTCTGCAACAAGTAAAAATTAAAAAAAAAAAAGAGAAGAAAGAAGGAACCCATAACTTGTAGATTAAAAATATCAAAGTCACTGCTTATTTTGCACATGGTGTTAGTGATCAACACTTTTGTTGATGTTGTTGTTGCTGCTGCTGTTTTTGTTGTTAGTATTGTTATGAAAAAATCAACTGAAACAAATTGAAATCAAACAAACTAACATATCATTAGGAGATGGATCATATTTTTCGTTGTTATTGTCGTTGTTGTTGCTGTTGCTGTTGCTGCTGTTGTAATCATTTAAAAAAACTTTGCCAAGAAAGATAGACATAAAATCCATTGGTGTACAGTCCACACTTATGATTGCAAGTAGTTAACTCTGATCAGTGAAAGGTGAGAGATTTTGTCTCTCTTTATGCTTTTTCCAACCTTGCTGAACGTCATCTGAATTCTCAACATCTATTTCAGCACTAGGGGCATAGTCTCGTAGTTCTACAATCCTTCTTACTTGTTCAGGAGGTACAGCAGTCTCTTTTACTTCAGTCTAAATAACTGTAAGAAAAGGGCTTTCTAGATCTTACCTTCATCTTCTTCATTACCAAAGCTATTCTGCTCCAAAAGAATATGATGATCAGAAAGATCAAGATCTCTCGCAAGAGGTCTAGATCTAACTCTAGATAGACATGAGATGTGTTGCCATGCTTGTTTGTTGTCATCTGGCCAGCTGAGAAGATCGTGTTTTGAACCTTGAACTTCAACTCGCATAAATTATCTTCTATAGAACCGATTGTCATGAAATAAAAAGCAAAATAAAAGTTAACCATTTCTCTGCCTTCCTAGCATTTAGCCCAGTACTTCTGCATAGCAGCACTACCTGTATTACTTAGTAATCGTGGCCTTCTTTGAAATGGAAAATATCCACAGATGGGTTCAGGGTGTGTTGTTCCTGTGTTAGGAATGTACGCCAATGGTAATGAGGATAGAAATACACTGTGTTAGAAATATACGCGCATAGTGAGGAAAAGGTTAAAGAAAAAAAAGACACAAAAAAATATTCTTTACATTATATATAGAAATGAAATATAAAATTTCAAACCTGTCATGTAATGATTTCCAAAACGCATGAAACCTTCCCTTGGCAGTGCTTGCTGCAACGGTACCTCCACCAAAATAGCATTTTTTCAGACTTGACCATGCCCGTTTATGCACTAACAGGGCACCTGCACATTTAAGGAATTTAAAAGCAACAACTACTGTAAGTGAACTCTTTGACAGAAAATGAAAAAAATCGCGAATAAGAAGTCACAAAGAATCTAACAAGTCAGCAGCTTCTTGGAAAAAAAAATCAAATCTTTAAGCCCATGGCGGTTGTGTGCAACTTTCATCATGGCTGCAGTAAAAATCAAAGAAAGAAAAGAGAAACATTAAGATGAAAGATAGCCAGAAGGATAACAAAATAATGTGCCAGGGAAGATGCAGAAGTATATTTCAGAGTTTGGAAATTCCTACATAAATAGTGAAAAATATAATAATGATAATAATGATAATAATAATAATAATAATAATAATAATATTAATAATAATAATAATAATAATAATAATAATAATAATTATAATAATAATGATGATGATGATGATGATGATGATGATGATGATGATGATGATGATGATGATGATGATGATGATGATGATGATGATGATGATGATGATGATGATGATGATGATGATAATGATGATGATAATAATAATAATAATAATAATAATAATAATAATAATAATAATAATAATAATAATTATAATAATAATGATAATGATGATGATGAGGAGGAGGAGGAGGAGGAGAAGAAGAAGAAGAAGAAGAAGGAGAAAACCTCATGAGACTAATATCTTTTTTTTTTTACCAAAACAATCTAAAGAGAGTAGAGGAGTAAAGAATGCTGAATTTAATTGCTAGAAAAAAAAATATGTAATTTTATTTTTTGCGTCAATGAAGATATTGCAGATAAAAAATTTCAAATCTTTGCTGGTATTTTCACAACTGCAGCAATCTTCAATCAACAGAGAGTGAAAAGCATTTAAAAGCTTATGGAAAAGACTCTTCCATGAAAAAAAAAAAACCCTATAAAAAAACGTTGAGTTTCACACTTACTTTGTTTAAAGAAATATTGTCAGTGACAGAAAGGAAAAAAATGAACCCACAAAAAACTATTTTAACTGCTGAATACTTTGAAAGATTTTGATGAGCAGTAAAAAAAGTTTCCCCTTTCCTACAGTATTTACCATAGAGAGTATGAGACTTTAGTATTAAAGTGTCTCTGCACAGTCACAGTGAGTGATAATCATAGGATTAAACCCTCCTTAGAGTAATATCTTAGCCCCAGAAGATGCCTGGACCTTCTCAAACTGAAGTATAACAACTAAATAAGAAATACTACACTAGGTGACATGAATTGGGGCTGTGCCACACAAATAGAAACTACCAAGTAACTTTAAGTAACTTTCAAGTCAAAAGTGAGGAAAAAAAGTTACTATTTAAAGGAAATAAAGGCTTACAGATGGACCTACATGAATTCCAAAAGAGATGGTTTTATACGTAACCAGACTGGAAAATCAAATACAAAATTTTTCACTCACCAATACCAGTAGGAAATCCGAACATCTTGTAGAAAGAGACTGTTGCAAAGTCAGGCTTTACTTTGCTTAGATCTAAGGGACTTGTACTGACGAAAGCAGCTGTATCTAATAGAACAAACCACTTCTCTGATATTGAACATCTGGAAAATAAAAACTCAAATGATATGAGGTCAAAATCTACAGATTACAGTACATTTTTCTCCGAAACTCACTCTTTTTATACTTTCTTTCCTACCTCTCCATCTCCCTCCTAAATACCTTTTTTGTTTTCTCTTCTTACCCCCACCTCTCTGTCTCTCTTTTCCTTTTAATTTTTCTATTAAAATCTCAACAAATTCATTCATGGCTCATGAATTCATTGAGAATTCATCTTGCTATTTGGTCTAAGCAGGACACATGCACAGACTCAGCAACTATCTAATGGCTCACAGTAAAGTTATCAAAAGTTTAGCTTTGTCAGCCTTTTTCTACAAAATTTGCTTTAGCAGAACTTCTTGTAAAACTATTCAAAATTACAAGAGAGCCTGAAAAAGCTGCAGTAAATTTCAACAGCATCTTAAAGGCAATATGTGGCAAATGACCCTTGCCTTCTTTCTGAAAAAAGTAATGATTAACTCACTTGTGTGATGGCATGGCAAGACCTGTTGCCTGGCACCTTGCAACCCACTCTAGTGGATATTTACGCCCCGAAAAATTAGACTGAGCTGGAAAAGCCACCAGTGACTGAGGACCTGTAGGAGTTGTTGCCTCTTTACTAGCTGATTCTGGATCAACTGATGACTCAATAACAGAGAAGTTAGTTTTTGCCTCTGATATAGCCTGAATAAGCTCATGTTCATCCAAACAGAAAGTTTCAGAACCTCTGTCTGCCACAACTTCCCTCATGCCCTGCACAGATGTGTGATTGTCATCAAGATAGCAGAAAACACCTTGTTGGTCACCAACTTTGCCTGAGAGAAAAAAGAAGATTTTTTTTTCTTTTACTTGAATAAAAAACTATGAAACAGAGATGACATTCTTCCACAGGACTTGCCATTAAGAAAAGCTCATGACTGCAGAAAAAATAAAAGAGCCTTCAAAATAAATTACAAATAAAAGCTTAAAGTGTTCAAACGTTTATTTGTGACATTGAATGTGAATATATTTACATACTTTTCTTCTCTTCTTACCAAAGTGTTTATTTTTGGATTTGGATTGCTGCATTACTTTTTACTTGAAACAGATTAAGGCAACATTTAAGCATAAAGTTGGAAGATTTAAAATGGTTGGGTTGAAAAGTAAGCCAAAAGTGGAAAAGATGTGACATCATAAAAGTCATTAATTGCATAGAAAATAGTTGGTGATACTTGTGTTCTTGAAAAAAACAACAACAGCTCGACAAAAGAAATTCGTTGAGATGTTAAAAACATCTTAGCAATTAAATGGAGTTTAAATACTTTTTCCTAAAACAATAGAGGTACAGTGATTTAGTGAATTTTTTTCTTTCATTTTAATCTCTAAAAACTCAATATTTTTCTAGATTTTTTTTGCAAACAGAAATAAGTCAAATTTAAAAAAATATTTTAAAATTATTATGAAAGTTAACATACTGCATTGTTCAGAATGGATTAAGTACTATGACACATTTTTTTCTTTTATCTCCCATTGCTTCAAGTTTTTTAAACAGGAACTAACTTAACACCTTGGCTGTTTTTTTCCTTCTGAGTGCTGAGGATTTCTCTGATAAGTGCATCTGAATAAGGGTATATTGCTTCAAACACAGTCCAAAACCAAAAAGAGTGACACTAATTTCCATTTTTTTCTCATCAAAGAAACAGGGTTATGATAATTATGGACATAAAGTGGAAACCTCATAATTCGAATTGTATGGGAATGGATTAAATCTTCGAATTAAGAGTATTTGAGTTACAAAAATGGGTATAACAGAGTCTAAGACTCATTGAGTGAGTGTGTACTGAGCCTGCAACGAGCAACCCTCCCCTTTCCTCGTCCCACGTTGCAATCAGTATCAGTACAGATTTGCTACTGGCACTTAATTGTTAATGCATCTGCTCCCTTCTTGATTGTTAGCGCACTGATCAGCCTTTCTTGGGCAGTGATTGGCATTGCTTGCTGCTTGAGAGATGCATGTAGCACTTTTGTGATGCCTTATGAGGCGCTATCGACTTCGAATTAAGAGAATCAAATCAGAAATACTTCGAAAAACGAGTCCGATTCTAACAAAGCCAAAGAGAAAAAAAAACCTTTCATCTTGCAAAATTCGGTTTATGAGAAATTCGAAAAATCAGACTTCAGTTTTTGAGGTTTCTAGTGTACCTCGTACATCTACAGCACACAGTTCTATTTGGAAAACTTACCAGGTACATCTACAGTGCAGCCAAAGGGTTAAAATTGTTAACCTTAGTCAAAACAATCCTGCTAATGTAGCAATTAATGAGTTTATTTACCGTTTCCAAAATGAAAACAATTTGCCACAATTTGCAGAGAAGCAGTGCACCCTGAAGTAAAGATCAAGCTGTATTCCTTATGATTTGTGTTAAACATTTGAAGAACTCTGAGGGCGAAAAACGAAACAAGCATTCAAAAATTTTACTGATCATTCAAAATAGAGGAAATTTGAATTAAAAAAAAAATAAAGTATAATTGGTGTAAGTGCTAACTTTAAGCAGAATAAGGAAAATAGAAAGACAAAACTGTATGATAGAGAAATGAAATCAATGACTGTAAGCATATATATATATATATATATATATATACTAAAAAAAAATACTGAAAAGGAGTACTCTTTTTGATGTAATAAGATGTGGAAGAGAAGTTATG
The DNA here is from genome assembly GCA_033675545.1 of Elysia crispata. Taxonomy (NCBI): domain Eukaryota; kingdom Metazoa; phylum Mollusca; class Gastropoda; family Plakobranchidae; genus Elysia; species Elysia crispata. The sequence continues at coordinate 338,221 of JAWDGP010000471.1, forward strand.
TAAAAAGTGTAAATACATTTACCCCAATTGTGAACATCTAAAAAATTAAAGTCCTGTAAATATAATTTTTACAAAGTTTACACTCTTTAGAAAAAGAAGTAAATCGTTTTCACAAAATTTAGGGTTGATCGATGTTAATTTTATATTCTATAAAAATTGATTATTTCATTCTTATCTGAAGTTCCTATGATATGACACACACTCATGTTTCACAGACCTGGCTCGTATTTGGTCTACAGTGTCTGTAGCAAGTTTGCTGGACGCGTTGTGGCTGTGTGGGTTCCCATACAGGTTAGACATAAAATCCTTGTGTACTGCTCCCATCTGGCTTTTGCTGTACAGAGTTGCCCCAGCATGGTCAACATATACAATGTCTGAAAACAACAAAGTTGACAAGTGCGCCTTTCATAAAGATCCTTAAAAAAATCATTAAAAAATTTGTTAAAATCAAGAAGACATTTTTATTTCACTTCAAAATGTTCATCGCATAGCAACAAGTTCATATTTTATTGCCTTAAATCGATCTAGATCTATTCGAGATCTGGATTTAGATTCTAGATCTAGATCCTGACCCAAATCAGATTTTGTGATAAGGTTGCTTACCTTTGAGATTGGGGAATTCTTGAGATCGTGCGAGTTCGATGTCGTAATTATAGTTCGCAGACATGATTGACTTTCAAATCCAACTGTGCACCTAAATATCTAGATCTATGATTTTGGAAGTTCTTGGCATCTGAGGTACTATCTAGATTTAATACTTGACTAGAAATAGAATAGGACAGAGTGTATGAGTGCTCTGATTTTGCCAATTAAGTCAAAACAAAAACCTAAAGATCTCTAGAAGTCTATCTAGATCTAAATCTAGATAACAAGATTTCATATGGAAGTTTTCTCTCAGGCGTGATGGTCAAAGCGATAAAAAATGACACAATAATATTGAATCTCTCATTAGATATAGATCTAGTGTCATTTGGGTCACCGAGATTTCAGATCTGTTTCTTGGAGCTCATGATGTTTGACCATTGCTGGCTCTCGATCTAGGAAAGAAATCTAGAAATTTAGAATCTAGAAACAAGGCCTAGATTTAACTGTGACGAAGCAACTTTTTGACTGTGCTAGGCGAGGCCTGTAAACTCTATCACAGTATCAGTCTGCTGTGTCAGTTGTCAGTACCTCAGTGGAGACTTAGCTTATCGGCATGTTTACAATTTTTAAAACAGTTTCTGACCTCTAGGGTTACTTGAGGGGGGGAGCTGAAAACCCTGCCAGGGATGCTTTCTTTTGAATAAAAGCTGTAATCAACGACCACTGAAGCAGTCCTTGGCTTTCGGCAAAAAGCAAATTCTATTAGATTTTTTTGTGACTGCACACAGTGATCTAAGGCCCTGATTAATAAGCCTACTAAAAAGTACTTAACTATCAATTACTGAAGTATAGAAAATTCCGCTAAGAGCTTACACGTATGAGATTCATTACAAAGTTGATAAAGAGCATTCTTTACTTAAGGGGGAAGCCTCGAAATTTGCCCCGTAATAATTATTGCGGTAATAATTATTGTAATAACATAGGCATATCATGAAGAATCTTTACTAGGGACTTAACGCCTCGCCCGGACCAGCCAAATTTCGAAACCCACATCTGCCACAACTAATAAACAATCACCTTCCGACGGATCTTAAGCCAATGGTTTTGACATTGGTTACGATGCATCGCGAATTTCTAACGAAAAATTTCGAGACTTCGCTCCAGATGTATATAAATGTTTTATCAATTGTTTAATTGTTTTTTTTTAGTATGATAATAATTATGACTTGTTAAGCTAAGCCTCCAGAATTTATAATCTAAGCTTGTGGAAGGTTTCTCTTATCTAAAAACCACTCGGATTCTGATGAGGCAAAATATTTCTCAAACCCTGTAACGTAATTGAGGTTTGTTCTACAAATGATATGATTTGCGCGATAACCATAAAATACAAAGCGAGCACATGAAGCAACTGCAACAACAACAGCAGCAGCAGCAGCAGCAACAGCAACAGCAGCAAACACCAACAGAAACTTTAAAAGAAAAATGAAAACATACATTTGCTGAAGTCGACGACGATCTTGGCTGATTTTAGATAAAAAAAAGTTATAAACAAAATGATAGACCATCCATTCTTTAATCTTTATTCTCTCGACAAGTTTTACGAACATTAGATACTTGTTTAAGTGACAAAAAGCAGCTAATGTAGTTATAATACATGTTAATTATCTGTTCTAATAATCCTTTATTCCATGAAAGGGTAAAAAGAAAGAGAGAGAGAGAGAGAGAGAGAGAGAGAGAGAGAGAGAGAGAGAGAGAGAGAGAGAGAGAGAGAGAGAGAGAGAGAGAGAGAATTCGGTATTATAAGAAGAAGATGACCGTGATATATGATACATTATTTATTATCTCTTTAATTAGAATACATTTAACTTGATTTCCTTTGGGTAATCGTTTATAAAACTTTCAATTGAAGAGAGAGAGAGAGAGAGAGAGAGAGAGAGAGAGAGAGAGAGAGAGAGAGAGAGAGAGAGAGAGAGACAGACAGACAGACAGACAGACAGACAGACAGAGTGAGAGAGACAGACAGAGAAAGAGAAAGAGAGGGGAGGGAAAAATAGAGAGAGAGAGAGAGAGAGAGAGAGAGAGAGAGAGAGAGAGAGAGAGAGAGAGAGAGAGGGAGGGAGAGACAGACAGACAGACAGACAGACAGGGAAACAAAGAGATAGAAGAGAGAAAATTGACAGACAAAGGCAGGGCAGAAATAGAGGAAGAATGAAAAAAAAAAAAAAGATAAAGGGAGAGGTAAAAAAGGAAAGATACGCAGACAGATACACAAACCCTCAAAGAATGTGGCAGAGGCAGAGACACGTTTCAAAATAGTGGTTTACACAAGATAACATTCATTTCCTTCAAGAGCCAATGTTCCAGAAAAATTATGAAGCTCACTTTGACAAATTGCAGTAGGCCCCCTATTGACAGCTTGGTATTTTCTTTAACATATTTCCTTTTTTTTTTTCGACGAAGCACCGAGTACTGACATTTATGTAAAGAAATTTATTTTGATCCCTGGCTGGTTCATCTGGTGCTGGTGGACATCCCATCTAGTCAGTGCTAATATTGGATTGAGTCACGCCACTGCCTCTTCATTTTCTTAAACAGGAATCTTTGTAGAACCCATACAATGCTACAATATTTTAACTATCATTTCTAAAAATAGTTAGAAAGGAAATTGACATTGCATGGGAATCATATCCAAAATCGCGATATAGCTGTGGTTAATGGTTTCAATGGGATAGATAAGTTCTCTAAAAATAAAATTCTCTCTAATGAAGATGAGTATTATGAGCATTCTTTCGCCAAATATATCTTGGTCAAGATAAAATTTGAAATACATTCCAATATTTTTTCTTCAGGGGAAGCTGGACGCACATTTCTTCTATATTTTATGAGAATTAGTCTAGTCTTGGCATCAATCAACCTTTGTGTACATTGTATTTTTATTCCATAAAAGGAAACCCAAGATAGTGACTATCAAGAGTACTGCTATGATTGCAATTTTAGAGAATTTTTTTAATTGTAGGAGATAATTTTATTAATTTAAACGCTTGCAGAAATGTCAATCGTAGTATTTAACAACCTATGGTATGGGAAGTACAAAAGTTCTAACTCTGGAATAAAATAATAGATAACTAAAAAGGAGAGATAAGGTTACAATTTTTCTTCATTGATCGTATTCTTCAACTCTGTACCTCTACCGTATCTATAATCACATTGAGATTATTTTCTGTACTTAGAATTTTTGTTATAAAATAATTTACAAAAAGACGATCATGTCACAGACTGATCAATATTTGAAATCAAGTAGGAAGTTGATTTTATAAATGGATTAGGATGGCCTACGGAACCTCAACACAGAATCAGATATCATTCCAGTCTAGCATAAGATTCTGTATGAGTCATGGAAAATATTTTGCAGTTGTGGACTAAGTATGAAATATATAATTATGTGAAACTTATATACATATTTTCTATAACACCTTCTTTACATTTGTTTTAAGGCCAACTTGCTAAAACATTCGCAGAAATGCAGAAAAAGATGTAAACTTGGAAAAGTTTTTAAAAAATCAACCATTCTCAGGAATTTTTCTTTGTCGATATCCTGGCGAGGATAGAAGACAGCCTGACTTGTACTCAGTAGTTCGCTCATGTTGTTAATAAGTTCAATGATGTTGACAAATTAGAGGCAATGAGTTCAAGTCATTCAATTACACGTGAAACTCCTTTGAGTTACTTGTCTTTAGGAATAACAGCAACGTCAAATATTGGAAACATCAAACAGAAAAGCTCCATTTTTTATGAAGGCATCATGAGTATATGTAACAAAAGAATTTTTTTCTCTAATTGAGCTAAAAAAAATTTCTACCTTTTTAAGTCGAATTTAAAGGTTTCAGCATTACACAAGTTTAAATTAATAAGCTTCTTTGTTTAAAAATGTACGCCAAATAAACTGAATGAAAATAATTTCACCAATAGATCCCTATAATTATAAAGATGCTCGATTTAGGTGCTCAACCTCCTCAGAGGTACCGGCGACTAGGATACTTCCTCAATGTGGGCTGAACCCCCCCCCCCTCCTTTTTTTTTTTTTTTTTTGATTTTTGTCCCTTTTAGTATCTCCATTAATAATCTATTTAAAACTACTTCATCATATTTACAAAGTGCAAAAGAATAAAAGAAATTAAAAAGGATTAAAAACAAGACATAACAGAGGAAAAAAAATTGGACATAGATAAAGCTACTGACGAACATCTTACCCAAAGGAAGAGGAAAAAAAGAAGACAAAAAAAAAGTAAACATTGAAATGTTTGCGCACTAATTTGTGGATGGGTTACATCAAACTATTCACAAAATATTAATCCAAGATTTAACTTAAATGATTTGGTTAAGTAACATATAGGAGCCATTTTACAACCGAGTTCCACTTCGATCAAAACAACAAAATATAACATTATACATGTAGAGCAATATTGTAAGAACTAGTATATGTTTGATATATAAGTGACGACGTAATAAGTATTCATAATTGAGGAGAAAAAACAATCAATATTTCATTTGATAATGGCAGAGAATCAATGTTCGTTTTACTCGGTATCTACGCAGAGATGTGCACAAACAAAACAAAAATTTTAGCTTACAAAGTAGATACATGTAGTTGGAAAAGCAAAGAAAACAATGATCACATTAAAGGCTTTTCAGCCGAACACTAAAAAAGAGCTGAATTATGACAATCTGATACGGTTGAAATCTATCTTTTTTGTTAAACCCTGAAGCGACACGTGTTTCCACAAATTGTTAGGAATCAAGAAAAATCTGTTCAATCCAAAACAAGATATTGGCCTATTGCTCTGGTTTAAGCTTTAGAAGTAAAAAAAAAGTGTTAGCTTAAGTCCAACAATATATATATATATATATATATATATATATATATATATTGAGAGAGAGAGAGAAATAGAAAGACAGAGAGGGAAGAAAGAGAGAGATAGAGAGGGGGAAAAAAAGAGAGAGAGAGAGAGAGAGAGAGAGAGAGAGAGAGAGAGAGAGAGAGAGAGAGAGAGAGAGAGAAAGAAAGAAAGAGAAAGAGAGAGAGAGAGAGAGAGAGAGAGAGAGAGAGAGAGAGAGAGAGAGAGAGAGAGAGAGAGAGAGAGAGAGTTTAATACGACTTATTTGTCATAAGAATGTTCACAACTTTTAAAAAACTGTATTTCTGTGAGATTTTGTGACACAATCTTTAGAGCTGGTTGCCTTTGGTGTTTGTAACAGTTGGTAACTTCAATTTATTGAACATGCTTCTTATATTATATGGCGATTTTGATGCTCAGGTCTCACTGAACTATATGCACTATGTCTCCTGGTTTTATTTCATTTGTCAAATCAAAGAAATATTATTGCATTTGCTCAGTGTGGATTATCAGTTTTCTATGTGGGGCAAAACTAGGATTCTTTAAAACAATGAATAAAATGAACTTAAACTTAGTGAGTCGAAAATATTGCTCTTTATGTGCATCTGTTATCGTTGAATATGAATTTATCGAAATTAAAAAGAAAAAGTTAACATATCAATTTTTGTATCTCAGATTCAAAACACATGACGCGTCGAAATAAACTTGTGTACGATTAAACGATGAGTTGTAAGAAAAAAAAATTCTCAATTTACAATACACGTTTTCTTAAGCTTCTTATTAATACTACATAATACTCCGTCAGGCAGTGTAGATCAATAAGGATGATATCTCAACTCCACGAGACTGGACTGGATCATTTACTCCCATGCCATGGTATCACGGCATTAGCAACATTCGTAGCTCGATCGATTTTTATAAATAAATGTCGTTTTATAGAGGGCATATTATTATCACGTATTTCCCTCTGGTTGTGGCTTTCTGTCAGTGTCACTCTCCCTCTCTCTTCCTTTCTTTCTCATTTTTTCTTCCTTATTGCGTCCCTATCGCATTTTCTTCATCCCTTCCTCCGTCAGAATCTCTCTCTCTCTCTCTCTCTCTCTCTCTCTCTCTCTCTCTCTCTCTCTCTCTCTCTCTCTCTCTCTCTCTCTCTCTTCCCCCATTCCCTCTCTCTCCTGGTAACATTCTTTCTTCCTCACTACTTCTTTCCTTTTCTCATCCTCATCTGCTTTTTTCCGTCGCAGCTCTATCGATTTTTGAAAATTATTGTCATTTTGCTCAGGTATTGAAAGAATCTTAACTGGTAGTATATCAAATACATAAATAACCACACACTTCATTCCCACTCATGGTGGCTGAATATCAGGTAGCTGAGGACAACACCTTACAGATACAGAACCTCAGAATCAATGTTTTCCATTCCTCTGACGGATGGTATAATTGACATGGGGTGTGGCCTAGGCGATAACGGATAGGTCATTGTACTCTCGTCTGCAACGAGAAAGCGAGACCTGAAAGTGAAAAGGGAGATAATTGTGCGCAGTTTTTAGCATTTTATTTTTTGAAGATTTTACTCGACGATTTAGAATCTTTTGTGAACTCTGAATGCACGGTTGGATTTTCGGAGAATTTTTCAACTAAATGATTACAATTTTTCATGCCAAATAACATTTCTTAGACAAATATTAATTTTTTCCCTTGTCGTTAGTGTGCCAGAGCTTTAATCAAGAACCGAAATAAATCGAAACTCTGATCGATACTCTGACCGTGCTTCAAAGCTGGGAAATCGACTTTTAGCTGACCTGGCTTAAGCGCTTGTACTCATTCTTGACGTTTAAAATATGAGCAGAAGATACTGGACAGAAGTGGAGACCGAGGACAAGAAGGAACCAGTTCCTCAACAGTTTCCTTTCTAGAAAACAAAGAATATCTTTCTTTAAATCCACAGATATTATCGTATTTGAGTTAAGGAAGAGAAGCCTTTTGGAAGATGATTGATCTGTCATTGGTGTTTCTAAGTTGATAATGTAAAGCCCTGTGCGTAATGGGTTTTTGTTGAACCAGATTCATTTGTCACGCTTGACCAGTTCTGAATCTAACTGTAAGGAAGGGTCAAGTATGCACCGAATAATACGATGTGTTTCCTAACGTATTAAACACTTAAAAAACAAACAAACAAAGAAACAAAAAAAAAAAAAACAATAAAAAAAAAACAACAAAAAACGGTGCAATTTAATATCGTATCAAAACACACCATAAAATGTGTCTTATCGTCACATTGTATCAACACAGACATTACAAAGGGTCTTACCACGGTCGCTTCGAAAGAAAAGCCGAATCTAAATCTTTCAAAATAAGATTAAAACGCTTTAGGCGGATCAATCAGCATACAGATCTAGAAATCCTAATCAATATTCATCTTTACAATCTTAGCTAAGATAGGTTACTTTTGAAAAATTTTCTTTACGTTCCCTAGGGACATTTGAATTTATATACTCTATAGAGTGATCCTAGTAAAGATACGTTGATCTTTGCTTGAAAATCACAAAAAAAATATCTTCTCAAACGTTGTGATTCTATATTTCCGTAACTGCCTTTGCCCACACATGTGATAGTATTAGCAAATCTCTGGCATTTTTCAACTAGGAAATATTTGGAGAAAGATATAGATGAAGAATGAAAAGGAGAGAGATAGGGAAAGCAATAGAAAAAGTAGAGGAAAAGAGAATGAGAGCGAGCGAGCGAGCGAGAGAGAGAGAGAGAGAGAGAGAGAGAGAGAGAGAGAGAGAGAGAGAGAGAGAGAGAGAGAGAGAGAGAGAGAGAGAGAGAGAGAGAGAGAGAGAGAGAGAGAGAGAAAACCTCCAACATTTTATGGACATAAATAAAAGAATAATCACCTTTTGCAAAAAAAGAACCAACAAAACAACAAAACTTATAAATAAAGATTTTTGCTTTCGGCAAAACAGCTTAAGAAAAACAACAACAACACACAAAAACAACAGCAGCAACAACAACAACAACAACAACAACAACAACAAAAACAACAACAACAACAATTTACTTCCAAAAAGCCAGAAGAAATGAAAGGAGCTGTACAATCCCATTGGCCCTCTCCTGTTGTCACAACAAGTCTGGTGCCATCAGTCCTGTATTCTGTTTATTGATTTACCTCCCCTTGCGTCTCTCACAGGCGGCACGATACTGGTAAAGATAAACATTCTAACAAAAAAGTTACACATTGAACCTTATTTTAGAGGATTCGCAGCCGACGCCAACGTATCTTTAGCTTGACTGGGTTAGCATAATATTTAGACTGACCTACATCGTTTGCATAAAATCCTCCTACCTAGCGGTATGTAGCATAATCGCCTTCCGCAAACATTACCACCCTCCCGCTAGAACGTAATCGTTATAAATGTAATGATGACTTCTAGCGATGCTAGCCCGGTGGCAAGGCGCTGTGTAGTGTGTATCGACTGTATGCTTACAGCAGAGCTACCCTCTTTGCTCACACTTACATGATCCGAGTTTTAGTGAGTTCCACAGGTTGTGGTGAGGTCTGTGTAAACAACGCTAGGCGATTGGGACACGGCATACTAGCTACGTGCTCAGCGGTACGCAACTCGTGCGAAACCTCAGTATTACACAGGTGAGCAGCTAGAACTGCTGAGGCGACAGTTGAACAGATATAATATATCTTTGATCTCAAAGTAGAACACGAATAAAATTCTTAATCAACTAAGCTTTCAAATATTGTAAATTCTACTATGTTCTCACGACATGCATGGTTCATGCGCATTCTGTGTACTTTCTCTTCCGAAAAGGGCCTTGAGCCCTCTTACTGCATGAGTTTGACACATTTAGGAAAATTATGATTTCGCATTAGATCTGATTTTTTTTTTCTTCGTATCCCGGTAACATAGACCTTTTGTTTTTTTTTCGTTTGTTTGTTGTTGGTTTTTGTTGGTTTATTTCTTTTTAGAAAAAATTGTTTATTTCTTTTTAAAAAACAAAGCAAAACAAAACAAAAACAAAAACAAAAGAGAAGACAAAAACTAGAAATAAAAAAAAAAAAAATTCATTCAATGATAAAGTTGGCTTACTGAAAACATTATATTTTAGAGTTCGAACAAATTGATGCGATAAATTTAAACGCCCATCTCTATGTTCTAAGTCTTGTAAGGCTCTCGGGAAGTCAAAAGGGAGGTGTGGTGGGGTAGAGGAGAGGAAGCACAGGTACGACACAGCAAAACTGACAAATGGGCATTGACGCAACAAAGGTGCTTTAGCAGAAGATAGGCTTTACGCTTTCTGGCCTCTCTTCATACTATCTGCAGGACACACACTCTCTCTCTCTCTCTCTCTCTCTCTCTCTCTCTCTCTCTCTCTCTCTCTCTCTCTCTCTCTCTCTCTCTCTCCCTCTCTTTAGCTAAAATAATCTCTGAGTCTGTCTATCAGTGATCATCTTGACAACCTCCTAAATTCTCTATACTTCACCACGAATGTTTTGTATTGATCTCGATGGATGCAAAAAGCAAAGAGCATTTTTTTTCCCACGTGACATTTTTTTTTTGCACTTGGCGTTTTTTAAACACTAGATCTAAAGGGTGTGGATAGGATCAGACAAAGGCTTGTCTGTTCCTGAACTAGTCACAGCTTATCGCATGCCACATACAGATGTACATGATGCTTTCTTCCGCAAGGAAATAATAATCAATTGTTTCAGTTTAAAAATAAATCTGAAGGTAGGTAACATCATTGCTTCATTTTTTGTTGTTGTAATTCTTTAATCTTCAACATTTGTAAAGATTTTTCTAAGTTATTATGCTAATTTTGCAAGTGATATTTTTATACTTTAATTACTTAGATAATAATTTATGGTTTTCAGGAAGACGTGCCAGAATCTTGAGGATGTTAATTTTTTATTGAAAATGCTGCCATTCGCTTCGGAATTTCAACGTAATATATTTTTGAATTTGGTTTGAATAATTTTCAGAATGTTGATCTTTTCATATTGATTAAAACAACGTTTTTTACCAAAGCGATAGTGTGATCCAAATTTTTGTTTGTGTGTTATGAGATCTATGAATTTATCCAGGCAAGATGATCATGTGGGATCTCTGTGCTGTGGAAAAACAAAATGGCTTTTATATATATATATATATATATATATATATATATATATATATATATATATATATATATATATATATATATATATATATATATATATATATATATATATATATATATATATATATATATATAAGTGTATATAGCTATTCAGATTTAATAGCATTACAACATCCTGTCTTGGTAGATCTTATGACAAACTTTGTCACGTACGCCAATTTTAAATTGTCTCGTGTTTATTCTCTCTATCTTTTACATTGATCTCTGTGTGACTAGAAGCTGCCAGAAACCAGAACTTGGTCACGTCACTCTTCAAGATGGTGAGGAAATACACAGGCCAGGAAATCCTTAGCGGAAAGACGGTCATCATCACGGGCGCCAATACCGGTATTGGCAAGGAAACGGCCAGGGATCTGGCTAGGCGAGGTACTGGTACCCTGCTGTTGTTATCTCTGTTCGCTGCATCTCTGCTCATGTATGAAAACATCAGAGCATGCACCATCGCTGGGTGGGGCTGACATGCTTTGTTTTGTCTCTGTCAGTCCCGTTCTCGTTTGAGCTAAGTCGTACTTGTTTTTTTTTTTTGCCTGTGAAAAGATAATCTAAATTCACATCAAGTTCGAATTATTTCCATTTTGGAAATAAAATGGAAATAAAACCATCAGACTTGCCGAACGCGACCTTCATCTAAGTTGTACATATATTGAAAACTAAACGGCCGTGATACTCTGGTGTTAAAACTGACAAGGCTCTTTTACTGCACGACTCCATAAACAAAATAATCTCTCCATCATCATCATCATCATCTTTCTTTTTTTTTCTTTCTTTATTTCTCCTTTGCAGTCCTCCAGTATATCTTATTGATCATCTTGGTGAAAAAAGCACTAATGCATAATCATATTGCATAAAACTGTAGAAAACAAATAATCATTATTGGTACGAGACCAGATCTTTAGATACCACAAATAGAAAAATCGCGTAAACTAGATGTATGATTTTATTATGTGTATATTATATTTAAGAAAAGCTGGAGAACAATCAACAGTCTTTGTTATCATGTTATAGCTGTCGCCTATTAAACAAAAATTTTTGTTTAGTTCCATAATTTAGGATTTAGGCTGTTGAGTGATAAGCAGACATGTGGTGGATTAGCCACAAATAAAATTCTAGATAATGGTGCACACACTTCCCATAAAATGTGGTAAAGACATGATGCTCATTCGTTATGATTGATCATGACATTAGATAGATAGAAGAAAAAGATAAAAGTGTCGGATCATTATAGGCAAAAATTAAAAAAAGGAAAAAAAGTGTGTGTGTGTGTGTGGATTTTGGGGGGGGGGGGGAACCTTGCAGGTCAATCAACTCCAACCAGCTTGTACTCATGAAACGAAAAACATTTTTCCAGAAGTTCTTTGACCCTCTAGTTTTCTGTACGTAATATTTTAAGAGAAGAAAGTATATATATATAGATATAATGTATCCCTGTATATATTGACATGATTGGAAAACGATTCACCATACAATGGTAAGGATTGTTCCATATCATCGTGATCATAATAATAAAAAAAATGTTAACAATAATGATTATAATGATAATAGTTATTATAAGAGGCACAACAGCAACAGTAACAACAACAACAACAACAACAACAACAGTAGCAGCAGCAACAACAACAGTAATAGTACTACTACTACTACTACTACTACTACTACTACTACTACTACTACTACTACTACTACTACTACTACTACTACTACTACTACTACTACTACTACTACTACTACTACTACTACTACTACTACTACTACTACTACTACTACTACTACTAATAATAATAATAATAATAATAATAATAAATCGATTATTATAATAACCAAATAAATAGGTAGAAACTCATTGGGGAACCAGAGAACAGGGAACCTTCAGAGAAGAACCCCCCATTTCGGCCCTGAACTTCTGACACTCTCAGGGGGCCGGGCCACACCCAGGTCATGACTCACAAGTGTTTCCGCATGTAACTTTTGTTCTTTTGTTTCCACATATTGAAAGTTTAGTCAGAAGGTCGTAGACTGATGACCCTACGAATCCTCTGGCACCAACCTCAACGGGCATCACCACAGCTTTGTAGCCGGCATCTTCTAGCTTTTTGGTCAGGTTCAGGCATTTTTCTCTTTTTTAGATGTGGGCATCTTTTATTCTGTATTTTCGTATGGAATTATTGTTAGCTCCACCATGATCAGTTGTTGTGTGGAAGCTGAATGGATCACGATGTCAGGCCTCCTGAATCTTGTTTCTTTGATTCTACTGGGGTGACTATCCCATTCTGGAAGGTCTGCTGAAACATCCCAGTTATCACAACCGTCTAGTAGGCATTTTATCTGGTTTGTTGTCCTCATCGGCCTTCCGTGCCATGACTTAGCGCCTTTCTCGTTGTGAATATCAACGCGTTGGGTTTAGGGAGGGTAGTCTTTCCTTTAGCCGTGCTAATGATTGCGGCAAATTCCTGGAGGAATCTATTATGCCTCTATGTGTATCGCCCCTGTAAGAGGGCGATTTTCCAAGAGCTCAAGACATTTTCCAAGAGCTCAAGACATGCTCTATGATCTGTCTGCCTTGGCATAGCGGACAAGTGGGGTCTTGTTTCTTTCTCCACCGTACCAGATTTGCGTTTGAGGGCAGGAGATCGTACACTGATTTGATGAGAAAGCTGATCCGAAGTAGCGCCATGTGCCAGATCTCATTCCATGTGAGGGAATTCTGCAGGGCATTATCCCACATAGTACATTGCCCCTGTTGAGATTGCTCGACTGCTTTCTGAATCCTTCTAGAATCTTCATTGAGCTGCATCTCATTGATGACCATGTCTCTTTTCTCTTTCCCTTCTGCTTTAGACCACCACTTTGCTGTAGATGATCCTAGCCCTTTGCGGTCAGTTTGAGTTAGCTTAATCACTTCTTTAATCTTAAGGCACTCTTTGGCTTCATCTACGGCTTCGACAACTTTCAATTTCCTACCCGTCTTTATGGTCGGTTGTACTATCTTCACAACCGGGTCCTCGGAGTCCTCTAACATAGAGAGTAGCCTGGCATTGCCACATTTATACTCTTCCAAGATGGATTTTAGTGGGACTCTCAGCTTTGCTTTACGGCAGTACATTGCCACATCTGTGAGACCCGAAGGTACCCCTAACCACCTCCTGGAAAACTTAGTGATCTTAGCTTCTATTGCCTCAACTGTAGTTGAGCAGATTTCATAGACCAGAAATGGCCAGAGGAGCTTCGGATTTAGCATAAATTGTAGGCACCACACTTTCAGCTTACCCTTAAGGTCACAACTGTTGATGTCCTCTTGGTATTTTTCATGTATGAATCGTACCATCTACCAAGGCTCTTAACTGGTTCTTGACTCACCGTTGGCATTTGATGATTGGCCACTGTGAATGCCATCTTTGCATATATCTTACCTTTCCTTATGAGAGACTGCAAGACTTCTTTGGTTTGAATTTCATCATGCACCATGCCATTAAAAAGTCGAGGCGTTCTAGCATTCGGCGTGTTTCTTCTCCCTTTGAGCAGATTATGGTGGTATCATCCATGAATGCTTTCAAAGAGGGCATATAGCAACCACCACCTAGATTTGCGGAACCTGCGCTATCTTCTGCTGCTTTCTTCCATAACCATGACGAACAGGATTGGTGATATGGTACAGCCCATGGCGATTCCAATTTCCAAGTTGATACAGTCTGTGGTGTAGCTATTAGTGGAGAACCTCATCCGGAAACCGCTGAAATAGTCATCTAGCATGACTTGCATATCCTCCGAAACATGGTACATCCTCAGGGCTAGCTGAATAATTTGGTGTGGTACCGATCCGTAAGCATTTGCCAGTTTCAAACAAATGACGTCAAGGTTAAGCTTCTCCGATTTAGCCCTTTGAATGGATTCCTAGATCATCGTTGCATGCTCTAAGCATCCAGAAACTCTGGGGATGCCTCTTTTCTGGACCGAGGTATTTATGTACCCATTTTCAGTGAGATATTTTGTTAAGCGGGATGCTATGACTGCGAAGAATAGCTTTCCTTCTACATTCAACAGCGAGATTGGTCGAAACTGATTTATTTCAGTCGAATTTTGCTCCTTGGGTATATAAACTCCATCAGCAGACATCCACTGCTCACTGATCTTGAGGTTGCTCCATGCTCCTCGGAGAACTTTGTATAACCGCTTTAGAACGTTTGGACATCTTTTATCCATGTGATAAGGCATGCCATTGGGGTCTGATGCTGACTTGGCTCTTGCTTTTGGCACTACTGCATTGATTTCTTTTAAGCTTGGTGGTTTGCAATTGAATTCTTCTCTCGGAGCAGCTGGCCACCCAGACCTGCAGGTTTACTTAAAGCTATTTTTCTATTTGGGTCAGAATATGTTTTCCTCAGGTGGGTCTCCAGCTGTTTTTTCTGTACTGAAAGAGAAAGTGATCTTGGTTGCTGGAAGAGTTGTCTTGCAAACTGAAATGGGTCTTTGTAGAAGCCTTCCTCGTTCTTCTTCTTTTGACTTTGTCTCTTCCATGCGGATTCTGCTCTGCTCAGTGCTGAGTATCTCGCCTTCAAACCTCGCCTAAGTTCCTGCAGCCCACTTTTCTCTCCTTCAGTCGCTGATTTCATCTGTTTCCTTAAGGTTTTTTTTATGTTTTCGCAGAGTTTCCATCTCACGTTGCTTTCTACTTTTCTTAGGCCTCTTGTGGCTTGAGGTGTTAAGACATGTCTGGTAGATAATGTCACCGAAAGTGGTAGGTTTGTGCTCCAAAGTGCTCTTCCCGATCAGCTTGTCCAGTTTTAGGACTATTTTGCTATCCAGAGCTTCCCATTGTTCTTTTGCACTTGCCGGTGGAAAATTGATCTTCTGGCGTTTAGCGTTGATGAGCTGTCGGAATTCTTCGTCAGGCTCCTCAACAATGTGGTTTTGAACCTGGCTTTGGTCTCCGACGACTTACCTGCCTGAGCAGTCCGCTTCTGTTGATTCGTCGAGGCATTCAAGCAGCCCATTTTAGTCCTGTGGATTTTCATCCCTCTTTCGGTGGTAAACCTTCTGCAACATACCCATGGGTAGTCTATTTCCAAGTTATTCCGCTGTTCTGATCTCCTAGTCCTTTGGGCGTTTTCAGTCGTGATCGATTTGTCACCGATTGATCATCATTCTCTCCCTCTTTCAGCGGATCTCTCTATATTAGGTCTAGTAGCGATTGATAATAAAACTTCTAGTGTTTACTGGTAATGTTACAAGCGCTACTCATAATCATAGCAGTTGCAAGGGCAACAGCAGCAGTAGCAGCACTATTAGTTAAAAGTAGTAGAAGTAGTAGTAGTAGTAGTAGTAGTAGTAGTAGTAGTAGTAGTAGTAGTAGTAGTAGTAGTAGTAGTAGTAGTAGTAGTAGTAGCAGTAGCAGCAGCAGCAGCAGCAGTAGCAGCAGCAGTAGTAGCAGCAGCAGTAGCAGCAGTAGCAGCAGCAGTTGTTGCAGCAGCAGCAGTAGCAGCAGCAGCAGCAGCAGCAGCAGTAGCAGCAGCAGCAGTAGCAGCAGCAGCAGCAGCAGCAGTAGTTGTGGTAGCAGCAGCAGCAGCAGTAGCAGTAGTAGTAGTAGTAGTAGTAGTAGCAGCAGCAGCAGTAATAGAAGTAGTAGTAGTGGTAGCAGTAGTAGTAGCAGCAGTAGTAGCAGCAGCAGTAGTTGTAGTAGTATTAGTAGTAGTAGTAGTAGTAGTAGTAGTAGTAGTAGTAGTAGTAGTAGTAGTAGTAGCAGTAATAGCAGTAGTAGTAGTAGCAGTAGTAATAAAAGAATTCGTAGTAGTAGTAGTAGTAGTAGTAGTAGTAGTAGTAGTAGTAGTAGTAGTAGTAGTAGTAGTAGTATATGTTGTAATAATAGTAGAAGCAGTAGCAGTTATAATATTAGTTGTTGTAGCAGCAATATTATGAGTAGCATGTGTTGTAGCAGTAGCGGTAGTGTTAATAGTAATAGTTTTTATACTAGCGAATTCACTGGTAAGATTTATGCATGCTCCTCCAGCTCGTGCCGCTATAATCCCCATCCTTTCTGTCTCCTCCCTCGGCCTCCGTACGATCAGGAGGTCGCATCATCTTAGCGTGCAGAAACCTGGAGAAAGGGGAAAACGCCAGACGAGAGATAGCGGAAGATACCAACAACCAGGAAGTTATTTTCAAAGAACTTGACCTAAGCTCTTTCGCGTCCATACAGAAGTTTGCCAAAGACTTTAACGAAAGTAAGGCAGACATGATCAGTATAACAAGTCACCATTATTTATTGTCCTTGATATCATTTTCGCCATCATTATCGTCACCATTATTATTATTATCATTATCATCATCTGATGATTGTTATTGCAATTATTATCATCATCTGATAGTTGTTATTGTAATCAGTATCATCATTGGGATAGTCAATATCGCCAAAAGCATCCTCATATATATATATCCTCCTTCTCCCTCTCTCTTTTTATCTCTGTTCTTTCTTTTTTACTCTATATCCTTTTCTCTTTCTCTGATGCATCTTTTTCACTCTACTACTCTCTTTCAAGTCTCTCTAAGTTTCCCCGCTTCTTTTAGCTTTGACGACTATAAATTACAAATTACAAGAATTTTCCACCTAAGTGCGGAGAATAATAGCTTAGTTCCCCCCGCCTCTTCCCTCCCTGACTGTGATTCCCCCCTAGCGGAGTCTCGGCTGGACATATTGATCAACAATGCTGGGGTCATGGCGTGTCCAAAGATGCTCACACAAGACGGTCTTGAGATGCAGATTGGCACCAACCACTTTGGTGAGATCGGAACTGCTTTGGATTTTTAATTCAGTTAACATTGCTAAAGCTCGATTCAATTATAAAGCATACAAAATAAACTTTAACATACACAGTGTTAAGTAGATAACGACAGTATTAAGTCTATGAGAAATTTATCGAATTTTGAATCAGAATAATAATTTCATCCAACAAAAATTTGCACCTTTGAACTTCTTTGGGACAGGCGAAGGATTCTCTTAAATTAAAAATTCTTCACTATGATTTTACACTTTGGAGTCCAATCCCTATAGAAGACAATTTGTAATAGTTTAAAACCGAATCAAAATTTTTGTAGAGTGAAGGGGAATAATCTTCAAGTTGCCCATTGCGCCTTGAAAACGCAATAATAATGACTTTGGGTTATTTTAGGATCCTCTCAAGAAAAAGGATGTCCGATCGCGAAATATTGCGCTTATTACTTCATGAAACCAAAAAAATAAGAAAAAGAAGCCACCCCATCGTACACAAATCTATTTGTTTACTTAGGTCCTTGATTATGGTAAAGCAGATAAAGTAGAGAAAAGCAATTTATTAGTTATTACAATGGAATAGTTAGGTAACGGCTACAAGTTCAAACTGACCATATATTGATCTCATTCAACTGCCTATAAGACGGTGGAGCTGTTTCACATACTTGTTTTTAGATATCGTTGAATATTTTTCAGACTGAAAACACCAATTTTTAAAAAAAAAAAAAAAAGAAAGTTGAGCCCAACCAAATTAAGCTGTACATCACAAATTCAAAACCGTTTTGTTAAAGTGTGATTCGAGGACATGGCAAAGCCGCAAATGTAAACTAGGGTAATCCTAAGGATTTCCTGAACAAAGTCATCCAATAAATTTTAAATATAGGATCGGAGGAAAGGTTTGCAAACATAAAAAAAAATAGCCACACCAGACATAGGCCGAAATGCTATGGCAGGGAAGGTTCAAAGAGAAGTTAAAATAGGTAGCATAATGCCCTTTACAAGAATTTTTTTACCTAAAACTGGAGTCCATAAGGCCAGATAGAAAAGGTGGAGATAGACATGTTGCATGCTGGGGGTCAGAGAAAAGTGGAATCAGCTGACAAACAACAGAACTAAATCAGTTGGGATCCTAAGTTTCAGAGATGATGCTTGACAATAATTATATATATATATATATATATATAAAGGTGTGTTAAATAACATAATAAAAACAGTGCTCGACAATTAAGGAGCATGGTATACTTTGAAAAACTGTCCTACCTAGTTATACAATTCATGCATAACTAGGTAGGACAATTTTTCAATATATATATATATATATATATATATATATATATATATATATATATATATATATATAGTTTGAAGATGAATTGAAATAATCGATAAGAGTGCTCCACTGTGGGAGCTTTTCATAGATGTAGAAAATCTTACCTTAAATTCTCTTCATGCGATCCTTGAAACACCAGTGTCGTATGAAGAGAATTTTCGGTAAGATCTCTCTCTCTCTCTCTCTCTCTCTCTCTCTCTCTCTCTCTCTCTCTCTCTCTCTCTCTCTCTCTCTCTCTCTCTCTCTCTACACCTCTCTCTCTTTCTCCATATATATATATATATATATATATATATATATATATATATATACATAAAACCTAGAAGATCTTACTTTATGAAGAACAAATTTCAAATCTATTCTTCCCATTTTAATCATAAGTTACGCAAAAATCATTGAAGGCCACAATGAAATCTTAAACGCGATAAAAAGAACATCTATGAAATTTGTAGATTGCACATTACCTTCGTGATAAGTCCACATGAAGCTCTCATCCTTTTTTCTCAATAAACTCACTAGGCCACTTTCTACTAACGGAACTAGTCATGGACAAACTGAAAGCTTCCAGTCCCAGCCGTATAGTAATCTTGTCGAGCGCAGCCCACAGTTGGGGAACGATCAACTTTGAGGATCTTAACAGCGAGAAATCTTACAGCAGTTTTGCTGCCTATCAGCAGAGTAAACTGGCCAATGTGCTGCATGCTCTAGAACTCTCAAACAGGCTCAAAGGTAAATAATCAGTGATAATATTTTATTATGGGGAAAAAAGCTCTTAGGAGAAATTCAGAGGGCAACGTATGAAAATAACGCCTTAATTGCAAAAATGGATTACTCTTCTTATTTTGTTCACATCGTTGAAACCAAAAGATATTCGTTTTCTGATCTTTGTTGACACCTTGGGGGTAAAAAGTGGAGGGGAGGGGTTATTTTTGCCGATACCTCAATTACCAACAGTGATCCCTTTTCTTACCTCTCCCGGGACTGTTGTGACGATAATGATCGAACGGTATCCTGTTTTTACAATTGTAGGCACCATATGACAGTCCCCACTAACACCATCACTACCTCTGAATATTATACAACTGAGCCATGTGATATAATCTTGCAATCATAGACGTGGCAGAGAAGACAATCTCATGTTATGCTTAGTGGCCAGGACTGTGTAGTAGACGGTACGACAGTAGAGGCTTGATTTATTTTTCATCTTGTCTACAAAAATCTGACAGTCGTGCCTTTTTCTGTTACTATTCTCGTGCACATTAAAGTGACACTAGAAATTTGCCTTTTTTATCCTGAACATTCTATGGTGCATGAATATATTAGTTCTATTATTACTCCTGCCAACCCCCCGTGATAATAAATATTCACTGTAAACTCTCTCTCTCCTTTCAGGCACCGGCGTGACAGTAAACTCGGTGCATCCAGGTATAGTGAATACAGAACTCGCCCGTTACATGAACAGTGCCTGCATGAAGTGCCTGCTAGTCCCATTGGCAAAATTTGTGCTGTTAAGCCCAGAACAAGGCGCCCAGACCACTCTTCATTGTGCCCTAAACCCCAAACTGGAGAACGTCTCAGCCAAATACTTCGCGTGAGTTATAGAATGATTTACTTCCTTCTCAAATGGAATCGATAATAATATCGTTATGATCAGTCGCTGTTAGGATGCAAACAATCAGAGAGAGCAAAATTTAAAACCTGTGATGTGAGAATATTGAATTATGCCCAAAATTTAGACATGGGTTGAGCCTTAACTGCAGACTATTTTAGCCTCAGTTGTTCGAAGAAAATAATGTCCTCATTTTGAGACTGAGTTTAGTATTTTTTTTATAAATTAATTTAACAGATTCTATTCTTAAAAGTTCAAGGAAACCGTATTAAAATAGCAGATGTTAATCAATATTGCATTGCATTGTCTATCTCTGGATCTCTGGAAAAATTAGTTTCTTTACTAAATTTCTTTCCCTTCACGAGTATCAGTGACTGCAGAGAGAAGACAGCGAGCTGTCGAGCTCGGAATGAAGAGGACGCCAGACGCTTGTGGACATTGACGGAGGAGATCATACACTCGAAACTACCTAGCACACCCATGTAGGTACATTGTACTCTTCAGGACGTGGAGACACGCAAAAAAACTGTTGCTATAAATGAGAATGTGCACAAAGTTAAAAGCGTATCTCGGGTGTACATGACATGTAAATGTAAATGTTAAGACTATTACCGTTTATAACAAATTAGACTGTAATGTGCACACCGAAAACAAAACAAAAAACAAGCAGGCACTAAAACATGAAAATCAGAAACAGGTATTAACAAATAATTGAAACATCTCCCACCATCTTACAGAAAAAAGGTTAAGATAGGTTATAAGAATGATGCTCCAAACTGGCATATCACAAGCACGTATGTGCATAGCCTATACATACACTTCACACCACCTGTTGTTTTACACGGCTCATGCAATGAATAAATGATTTGAAATTGACGTGACAACTTGGCAACTTTCTGCCATTTCAAACTGAAAAACCTTTTCTTGTTTATTAGAGAAAAGGACAGTATTGCCGTTGGTATCTAAAGGACCCATTCGTTGTGATTTTATGTCATTGATTGAATTGAAAGAACAGTATCTCACTGAACAATTCCTTTCACCTTGGTGAAAACTCAGGTCCACCATACAAAAAAAAGAGCAACAACAGCAAAAAAACCCCCCCCAAAAAAAACCCCAGAAAGAACAACAACAACAACAACAACAACAACAACAACAACAACAACAACAAAAAGAAACTGAATTTTTCGTGGCTCTCTGTCGTCATGCTTCTTAAGCTTGTGAAAATAAGTGGATCTCTAATAGGGAGACTGAACTGGTGAAAGTCCCATTACCTTCTTTCTTCTTTTTTTCATTTTGTATATTATTGTTTGTGATGGTTTCCCATGCATCATCGCTGGCTTGTTTGATTTCAAGCAACAGCTCTGAAGATAGTTATTCGAACAAATCTTGCACCGTCATTTACATAATGTAATATTATTATGTTACCTGTCATTAAAAGTTGTGAAATTCATTGGTGATGCTGCTTTCGTTTTGTTTTGTTTTTGATTCAGAATGGCGATTTCAATCAAGAAAACCCAGAATGAGTCTAAAATCTTATGTGTCAATGACTCACAACATCAAAGAGAGCATAGACTGAGGATCAGACTACAAAATCCAAAATGTAATTATTTATAGAACGATTTATCTTAAAAAATTGAACACGCACGATTGCACCAAAGTTTCATAAAGATATAACCACTTTAAAGTCTGTAAGTGAAATTGGAAAAAAAGAGACGGTTTTTGGCATTGGGGCCAAACTTGCTCATTTAATGGGAGTAATGACTCAATGAATGTTTTACCACCAGTTGTGCCCCCTATACGAGAAAATTCGACCTTTTTTTTAATTTTTAACTTGGGTCTTACTTCTTCCATCCAGTTTTCATTCTTTACTTCCCTTTTCCACACACAAACACGTACACACTCATTAACTCTCTCTCTCTCTCTCTCTCTCACTCCCGCCTTTCTCTTCCGCTTTAATATTCCTTTTATTTATCTATACAAAATAAGATTCTATTTTTCACATTTGATTTTTGTAATAATTTTCTTCTTTTAGTCTCTTTTTGTCTCGATCTATCTGTCTAAGACCTTTGCCTCTGTCTCTCGCCTACTTCCAGTTTTACACTATGTAGATCATGATGCTATCAGCAACTCTTCAAGAAGATAAAAAAAAAAAAGAAAAAAAAAAACCAACGAATCAACAACACACAGAAGGCAAACCTAGTATAGTAGTTATGATCATTAAAATAGCAAACTTTTCAAACGCGGAATAAAAAAAAGATAAAAGATGAAAATTTTAAATTGAGGGTCCGCAATGAACATTTTATTTCAGATTATGTTCAGAATTATTGAAAAAATGCAACAACATTTTATTGGCAATACAAAAAAAGATCTTACACCTTTTTATAAACTTGCCAACTGATGACACATTGACGGCAAAAATTATCCTCATTTTAGCCTTGAATAAAAATGGTTTGAACATAAATTGTTTGCAAAAATTGATAACAGTGAAAAGTATTCAAATTGTGCGTCATCCCTGCTTCTCAATATATGAACAAATATGCCAAAATCATATTTAAAAAGAACTAAAGAAAAGCAAAAACCCAGTAAAAATCAATTTAGATAATGATGATGTTAGAAATGTACAGTAACAACTGAACAGCACAGTGCCTTAGCCCACATTTTACTCCATGACTAAAGGACGCCAATTTCGATAATAAATTTGATATGAAAAAGAAAAATATAAATTAGACGCATTCTCAATTGCTGCAGGGAAACACCTAAAGGTCCAGAATTCTTTCTTTTTTTCCCTCTTCAATCTGTCTGAAATTTCGAAGACTGAAGAATGTTAAAACACTCGATGTGAAAAGAATAAATCAAAACCTCACATTCCTTTTTTTTGCCCAACTATAATATTTATGATGAATCCGCTACAAATAAAAACACCGATTTTCGCAACATTTATAAATGGCAGTCAATCGCATCACAAGAAACTTTCTTGCAACATAAACTGGTACGGCTATTTTCTGTTACTGAATATACAAAGAAGTGGAACCTGAGCATACCACAATAACATTAATTTGCATCACAGGCTACAATCATAAGTTAGATTCACGGAATACGAATAGGTAACAATAAGTATTATACAGATCAATAACAAGTAAACAGCCCCCTCCCCTCTCCCTTTTCCGGCCCAAAAAAACCACGATAAGATAAGATAATAAAATCAACAGACATTCCGTGTAAAATAAACTCCTTGCTCTATAAGCAAAGAATCAAAGAAACCATAGAGTAATAAAACGTGGAAAGATACAGTTTCATATAATACAATTCTCATAAATATTAACATGATACAACATTTTGAATTAAAGTGTAAAATTAGAGTGATTACACCGTTGGTATACCTTTGACGCATTCACTGCTTGTCCTTAATAGTGAAATAGTAAAAAAAAAAAACTCATCTTTTAGCATGAAAATGCCGATATAACATTTTAGCTATGCATGTGCAATGTATTAGTTTGTATGTTTGTATGGGTGTATGTGTATGTGGCAAAGGAAAATATTTCTTTGTTAAATTCTACTCTCGTAATTCTCATCACGATAAATAGGCGTCTTTTTCCCGTTGCGCAATGGTTCAGAATCGGAAGTTACGTCATCATATTCGTCTACGCAGTCGTCGAGGTCACCGAAGGGCCCGTAACTCTGTGGACTGCACCATCGCTTGGAGCGGAGTTTGCCGACCGAAAAGAATACATCGTAGAGGACGCCACCGATTACGGCTCCTAAAAACGGTCCCGTCCAATAGATCTGAGTTAAAGAAGGGCGATTCGATATTTGATGAAGGTTTTATCGAAAAAGTATCGCTACGAGAATTATAATTGTTGTAGTTATTATTAACAATCCAAATCATATAGATAGAATTATTAAGTTACCAACAACTATTGGTACAACTTGAATGGTCTAAAAGTTAGACAAAAGGTGAGTAAACTGATCATCACTGGCCTGCTCTACAGGCATTGCGGTCATAGCTGCCACTTGACTGGCTTGTTATTTGTACTATTCTTAAGTTGTTGATAAGGATGCTCCTTCACGGAATATTCCAATAAATAGTACGGGAAAAGTGCACTAAAACTTTCCTCCCTGTATAAGCTCTGATAAACTATGAGGATATTAAACAATTTAGTAGTAATGAAAGTTTGAAAGGGCAAGATGCTTAAACCTGAGAGTGCGGTATTTCTGCTTTGTGATTCAAATGAAAACCGGCGAAAACACAAAATTTGCTCGGCGAGTTCATCAGCTTTCCTTAAAATTCAATCAGGCGATACCATTTTTTTCATTTAATTTCAGCAATATATTTATACTCTCTAGATGACGTCATAGTAACCACACACAGGAAGAGAAAAAACAAGAAAAAAAAAACCGCAAGGAGAGACAAGGGAAAGAGATAGAACGAAAGTGATTAAAATTAAATGAGCAAATACGTACATTCATACATAGAGCGATAAAAATAGAAAGATGAGAGAGAGAGAGAGAGAGAGAGAGAGAGAGAGAGAGAGAGAGAGAGAGAGAGAGAGAGAGAGAGAGAGAGAGAGAGAGAGAGAGAGAGAGAGAGAGGTCAGAAATTAAAAGAGTGAGAGAAAAAAAAAAAGGAAAAATATGGACAACTAAAGAGAGAAGTAATTTCTTTACATTCTTTTATTTAGGTTATCAAACTTCCCCTATAGATCCTCACTGACCTGCAGTCTGGAATAGTTGCCTGTAACAACAGCAGG
The DNA here is from genome assembly GCA_033675545.1 of Elysia crispata. NCBI lineage: Eukaryota > Metazoa > Mollusca > Gastropoda > Plakobranchidae > Elysia > Elysia crispata. The sequence goes on from JAWDGP010000471.1 coordinate 363,341, forward strand.
GCCCAGTGCTCTGGCCGGGTTCATGCAAGCTCCGGATATCGTGTTCTAGGAGAAAGTTTTGATTTTTAAAACTGTGAACACCCTATTTTCTCATCAAAATATGAGATTTTAAACATTTCTGATTAAATTTATTTATTTCATTCCTCTTTACAAAAGATCGTATGAACGATAAGCAATTATGAAATGAAAAATAAGTTTTTTTCCCTATGAATCCGGAGTGCTGTAGCTCTTAACTACAATAGTGGCCGCTACAATATGCATTAGAACTTTGATCAGCAATGAAAACTCACCGCGAAGAAAATGTTAACTGCCACGGTCAGGCCAACCTGTAAGGGGATGGAACCTTGCACGTCACTGCGCTTGGAATCGATCTGAGGAGAGTTCAACATCTTGGTAATTAAGGGGAAGGGAGAGGAAAGGCAAACAGACAAAGAGAGACGAATCGGTTGCTCAGTGGATAAAAGTAAAAAAAAAAATATGTATATATTATATATATATAAAATCACAAACCTAAAATTCCATTTCACGCAATAGAAAGAAAAAAACGTGGCTTCATTGTCGGTTCTAAACAAGTCTAAAACAAAAACTGTCAGGACTCATCACTCTAACTCGATCTAAATATTACTTCAAATAGCGAGCGGCAGTCTTGATACATAATGCCCGGTTAGAGCAAGACTGTTCGACGTTAAGAAGACTTTCATATCCTCGACGCTCTCCTGATGTTGTGAAAAATAATTTTTGTAAATGGTAAAATGCAGGCCTGTATATTCTTGAGTGGAGTGGTAAATGGTAAGTTTATTATTTATTATATAGCTCAAGATGGACTGGTAAAATGTAGATCTTTATCATCTTGAGTGGAGTGGTAAATGGTAGGTTTATTAATTATTATACTGCTCAAGGTGGACTGGTAGAATGTAGATCTTTATCATCTTGAGTGGAGTGGGAAAGTGAAGGTTTATTATCATTCTGTTTGAGTGACGCAATAAAATGCATCTATATAATACTTCAGCTAGATTGCAAAACACAGGCCTATCCAATAATTTTGAGTTAAGAGGTAAGATGGATGCTTTAATCTAAATTACTGGCGTATTAAAATAATGGTCTATACTAACATAATTAAATAAAGCAGTAAAATGGTGGCCTGCATTTAGATCAATCAACTTCAGTTGCCATTAATGATGTAATGATGTGCCCTCAGCTAAACGAATTAGAATTTTAGATGTTATAGGCCAATATTTAATTTAGGTGAATTAGACTTTTTACTGAGTCCGTGGCAAAAAAAAATTGCACATATATTGACTGATTAGCCAATGCAGTAAATAGATCATATTCGATTCTAACCCTTTTCATTCAAAAGGCATAGCTATTAGTGACGCTAAAGAGAAAGACATGATCATTTATTTTATCTGCAGATAAATAATTATAGTGTCATAAAATCAACAACCAACCTTTACGATACGTAAATTTTGATTGAGAAAATCTGATCAACGTATCGGTCACCTGAGAGCTGTATGTTAACTTATATTTTTTTTTTAAATATGGAAAATTAAAAAGATGTAAAAAGAGGCCATAATGGAGCGATATGTTTCCATTTCTGTTCCCCCCTCCAACCCCGCACCCAAAATAAAATATAAATAAATCAATAAACACATAAAATAATAATAATCTGTGGAAAACTACCACAAACGTTATTTAAGTTTGAATGGAAGACCAGTCAGTAAAATATTGACAGAAAATTCAGGAATGGATAAACCGAACCAGAGAAAGTTAGGAAAAGAAGTAATCAAGCTCAAGCCGAAGTCAATGTGAGCAAATGTACAGGGAGTGAGCGAGCTTACCATCGCCACAGTATTGAAGGTGAGCAGAAAAGTGATCATCATCTCCGCCAACACAGCCTGGGAGTCCGATACGCCAGGTGTCGGCTGAATCACGCCCAGAGAGCCCAGATGACCTGACGGAGCGATGGCCTTGAGGAGGCCAGTGCCAGCGACTGCTCCCATGGCTTGGAAGATGCTGTAAACCAGTAACCTAAGCATGCAGGATAAGATAACTGTGAGTAGTGGAAGTCTTTTAGATGGTATTCCAGAAAATGGCGATCGCGTGGAGGAAAATACGATTGTTTGTCAGTTAAGTTTCATTATTCTTGATTATCACACACAAATTAAAATGGTAAGTGAGTGGCGAATATATTGTTCAGTGACTTCTCTGTATCTCACCACAGGCGTCGGTGGTTAAGTTTTGTTGTGTAACGCGCAGTTTCATAGTCTTGCAAACTGCAATACGGTACTGGTAACTAAACATACTGCTTCTATAGTTTCCCATTTTGATCCAAGATTCTGTTAATCGCCATTGATAAAATTATAAATTCCTGCAATAAATGTACATATAGGTGTGTGTTGTTTTAATTTTGTTATTACCCATATGATAATGATATACACACACATATATGATATTATATAATTATAATCATATATATATATATATATATATATATATATATATATATATATTGAAGTGTCATTCTGTTGACTAAATATTCTATCAACTTTCATTGTTTTGCCCACAAATTTTATCAATTTAATAAGTGGTTGATCAAAAAATATACGCTTTCTTTATATTTGCTATGCAACCGTTGACTTATCAAAGTTAGATATACTTATGGCTGATAAATAGAGTTACGCCTTTTACTTATTGTCAATTTATTCTAAACAAGAATGTACCGATCTAGAACTTAAAAACTTTACATTTTGAACAAAAGATCCGGACATAGAATTGATATGATAACCATAATGCAAATGAATTATCTTTTAATAACTGTAACCATGTTTACGATTTTAATCGATGTATATATATATTGCGTCCGCGTTACCCCTTAACTTTACCATTATTTTTACCTGGTACCCGCACGCAACGGCTTAACACTACTCACCTCACTAAAATGCAGTGACCAGTGATGAAGAAAGCTAGTGAAATACAAGGGTTCACGTGACACACCTGACTAACGTGCAGTGACCAGTGATGAAGAAAGGTAGTGAGATACAAGGGTTCACGTGACACACCTGACTAACGTGCAGTGACCAGTGATGAAGAAAGCTAGTGAGATACAAGGGTTCACGTGACACACCTGACTAACGTGCAGTGACCAGTGATGAAGAAAGCTAGTGAGATACAAGGGTTCACGTGACTCACCTGACTAACGTGCAGTGACCAGTGATGAAGAAAGCCAGTGAAATACAAGTGTTCACGTGACTCACCTGCCTAACGTGCAGTGACCAGTGATGAAGAAAGCTAGTGAAATACAAGGGTTCACGTGACTCACCTGCCTAACGTGCAGTGACCAGTGATGAAGAAAGCCAGTGAAATACAAGTGTTCACGTGACTCACCTGCCTAACGTGCACTGACCAGTGATGAAGAAAGCCAGTGAGATACAAGGGTTCACGTGACTCACCTGCCTAACGTGCAGTGACCAGTGATGAAGAAAGCTAGTGAAATACAAGGGTTCACGTGACTCACCTGCCTAACGTGCAGTGACCAGTGATGAAGAAAGCCAGTGAGATACAAGGGTTCACGTGACTCACCTGCCTAACGTGCAGTGACCAGTGATGAAGAAAGCTAGTGAAATACAAGGGTTCACGTGACTCACCTGCCTAACGTGCAGTGACCAGTGATGAAGAAAGCTAGTGAAATACAAGTGTTCACGTGACTCACCTGCCTAACGTGCAGTGACCAGTGATGAAGAAAGCCAGTGAGATACAAGGGTTCACGTGACCTCCGCTAACGTTGGCCAGGGCGCTGATAAGCACGCTGAGGAAGAATCCCACAGCTATGGCCACCTGTGTTTGAGACAGAGATAGACAGAAGGTCGAGAAAATGGAGAGTGAGCGAGAGAGAGAGAAAGAAAGGTGAGGGGAGAGAAAGAGAGAGTGAGAGAAAAAGAGTGAGGCAGAGAGAGAAAGAAAGAAAGAGGTTGTGGGATATGGGATAGCGGGAATGATTAATGGGTTTTATATGCAAAGCAATCTGTCGTTTTCCTATTAAAATACCATTGATGTAAATAGGTCTTGGGAATAGCAAGTCACAAATTCCCTTAGCAATGATATAGTTACCTTAATCATACATGATACAAAAGTACCACCTATTACGCATTCTTCAGGACATACTAAACGATAGAAGAATAACATCTAAACATCTAAACGATAATATACTATCTATCATCTTTATATTCTGCACAATATGAAATAACAAGTGAAAAATCTATAAAATATGCGATACAAGAATAAAAACTATTAGCTATTTCCTCTATGTACCATAAATTTATATCATTTATGACAAAAAGACATCTGTTACATCGATAGAAAATACGACTCAAAATAATAGTCTTTGACTTAAACATCATTTATGGTACAACATCGACACTGCAAGTTTATCTTTATTGTAAAAGGAAACTTTCATTTCTTTTCTCCGATATTTCCTCGAAAACACGAGATTTACACCGATCAAGTTTACTAAATTTCAATTCTGTCAAGATCAGTGTCCCACGAGGTAAAACAAAAACTCATAGAAAAGTTATGGATTTAGGCTAAGAATGCTCTTGAAAGTTCACTATTCATTTATTGTAATTAACTCATCACAATCATTTGCCAAATCTGTTATGATGAACTAAATAATATGTAAAAGACTGTTCTCTGCGGTTTACAATTTTCAAAACGGATAAGGGTTTTGGAACAAATTATTATTATTTTGTAAATGGAAATACGGGAAAAAATGAAAAAAAAAAAAAAAAGAAATTTGATCCACTCCAGCGTAAAGATAAAAGTGTCAGGGAAAACGACCATGCCGTTATTTTCAGGAAAGTAGTAGTGATTTGATTGGTCAGTGTTTTAAAAACAACTCATCGTCAACTTTCTTTCAGAGCGATGGTTGCGCATGAAGGCTTAACTTCTGCTTCTTTTGTATGCATATCATACTTCTTAATAATAGTTTTACATTTCAATAGCAACAGAGAGCGAATGTTTTAAAAATCTCAATCCATGTATAGATCCTTCTATACGCTCATTACGACAAAGTTAGAATTAGAAATTAATGGGAGGCAATGGATTCCCGAAACTTTTTTCATACCCACATAGTTTTATAAGGAGCATTAAGAAGGACTTTGAATAGATTGTGTGAAAACAGAGTTAGCTGTATATCATGCATCCACCCTTGTGCCGATTTTGATGAAAAAAAATGATATCCTCTTCTTATATGTCGCACTTGCTTTTTTTTTTTTTAATCTAGATTTTCTGTGCAATTTATCGTTGTCCTTCGCTTTTCTTCCTCCCGGACATTAATTCTTTTTCACATGTCTGTGGTTGTTTTTTACAGATCTCCTCATGGATCAAACTAACCTCTTAGAAGTCTGTTTTCATATGGTCAACTAACAAAGCAGGTTTTACATACACTTGGATCAGGCCAAATTTATCCCCTTTCATTACCTACTGACCGAGAAGATGCGTATACAGCTAACCGCATGTCGGCAGGTGTACTTTAGGGTTATCGTCAATGGTGTCAGGGCGTGATGACATTTGTCATCGGTTGTCATGACTTCCTGTCAAGAAGCTATCAGGAGTTTTGACATAAGTGAGATGTGTGGGAGAGGAGGATGACGGCGGCTAGAAAGGGACGGTTATGGTAAGATTAAAGACTAACCTTTCATATATTCAGGTTGAGTTGCAACTTTTATTGATGACCCAAATATTAGTTCAAATCCGGATTTCACGATCAATAATGCAGAACAAATAATTACCCTCTCAAATAATTTCTCTCTACAAAAAGAAAATATGAAGAGATCGAATATGGCCTTCAGAACACTGAAAATTCAGAAACTCCATTGGTGTGTGAGGAACGAGCAGCACCATACGGCCATGAGGAACGTGCAGCACCATACGGCCATGAGGAACGTGCAGCACCATACGGCCATGAGGAACGAGCAGCACCATACGGCCATGATGAAAGTGCAGCACCATACGGCCATGATGAAAGTGCAGCACCATACGGCCATGATGAAAGTGCAGCACCATACGGCCATGATGAAAGTGCAGCACCATACGGCCATGATGAAAGTGCAGCACCATACGGCCATGATGAAAGTGCAGCACCATACGGCCATGATGAAAGTGCAGCACCATACGGCCATGATGAAAGTGCAGCACCATACGGCCATGATGAAAGTGCAGCACCATACGGCCATGATGAAAGTGCAGCACCATACGGCCATGATGAAAGTGCAGCACCATACGGCCATGATGAAAGTGCAGCACCATACGGCCATGATGAAAGAATTGGCGCTGCCCATAAGAGAGGTGAGAAGAAGAGGCAGAAGAAGCGAATCCGCGCCCTCACCCGAACGATTTTCTAGAAGCCATTCTTAGTCCTTTATGATTCACCTCTCCTTTCATACATGATTAGTGGTATTACAAGCTAAATGCATTACGTCTGTTTTCGTCTTTTTTTGTTATTGGTAAAGCAGAAAATCGGGGAGGAGAGAACAAATAAGATATTACCTACAATTCTCTTATTCATATGGTATCATGCTTAAGTTTTTTTTTAATTAAGGCAATAGTCTTTATTAAACATGACACCATGTGATGAGAATGCTAAAAAAGCAATAGGTTACATCTCATTTGTTCTCTGCTCCCCCTTTTTCTGTGTTTCCAATAACAGAAAAGATGATAATAAAAAAAACTGTAATAACGAAATAGTTGTGGTACATTAAACTTATAATACCACTGATCGAACTTTTAGCAAAGAGTCTAAACACAGTTTACTGGATAAAAAACAAATAACCCTCACTATGTCTAGGTATTTAAATAAAGAGACCTGAAACCAAACATCCTCACCTGCAAGACTGGAGGTGGGGCCTCACCCTGTGGCGTCATCCCGAAGCCGATGGTGAAAGTACAGAGTAGCCCAGTGCCCACAAACTCAGCGAACGCAGCTCTCCACAGGGCGACACTCAGAAGGTCACTCTTCTCTTGTCTGATCAAAGTTCTCCATCTCGATTCACCTGGCATTCTTTTATCATTATCTCCCTTGACTAGTCCAGGCAGCGAATGAACGGACATAATGGTTTCTGTTGGATCTTCTCCACGAGCTTAGATGTCTTATATTTTTCAAAAACCTGCCTTCAATTCAAAGAAAAACTCTTTGCTTGGGATATTTTTGTCACAGCAAGTGTTTTTGGTTTTTTTTTTAAATAAAAAAATTAGGTTTGAAATTATAAAACCAGTCAGCCCTAATTATATGTAATCTGCTAAATCTGTCAGGTGTGGCCAAGATATCATTTGCCGTGTATTAACATTCAGATTCTTATAAAGCCCTTGAGAATATATACAATTCTAAACCACACTAGAATTCCAAATAAGGAAAAGGAAAGATTTCAAACCACAAGTTATTACACAAGAACGCACATACTCTTGTTGATCCTCTTTCGTAAGGTATGTATTGTAGCTAACAAAATCTAGTTTTATCTCCAAGAAAACAGGCATGAGGTTTATATTTCTTGTTGCCGTCTCGGCTAACCTGAAATATGGAGGAAAGAAATATTATTCTAACAGTCAATGTTGATTACACACTGAGCATTCAGTGGAGCTTGAATCTAAGGCTTCATGCATGAAAGCTTTAAAATAATTAAGATTCCCCGAGAAATTCTGGTGAAAACAGGGCCGGATCTATGGGATGGAGAGGGGAAAGCTTAGGGTGCTTGAACACTTTTTCCATCTTCAAAAGAAAAATATGCTCCAGAACAACAACAACAACAACTACAACAACAACAACAGCAACAAAAAATGCATCTTAACGGCTTCTGTTTGTTCATATGTAATACGAACAGTCATTCCTTTGAATATATCTTTAAAACTGCTGTCAAAATTCACCAAAATGCACAGAATGATTTGCACATTTTTTTTTAAACAAAATTTTCTGGGGGATGGGGTGGGGGAGCTTGCCAATAGACACCCCAGCAAGCACGCGTTCTTGGCTTCTCAAATCCGATGATTGGACGTGGAAAAGAACTCTAAGCATCCCTCCCCATCCCCATCTTTCCTGAACCCTTTGACCCAGCCTTGCCCTGGCAGGAGATTTAAAGAAGAAAGCAAAACTACCATTTTCCTCTTACATTTCCATTTTGAGAGTAAATCTACAGAGGACCTGCAATATCTCTACATCCAAAATTTCCAACTGGTTTTCTAAGACCAACACAGAAATTATACAAAATTTCCTCTAGAAAGTGGAACTTGTTTGGGTTCAACTGGTCAGACGGCTATAATTATCACTTCTTTAGGCTAATAACGGATTGTTCCGAAGTCTGATAGTTCTTGTCGGTTTAATTTTTAGAACTGCTTTTGTATTGCAAAATTTTTAGGACCTAGCTTGTAAAACATTTCATATGCCACACTATTTTAAAGTGAAGTCTGGTGCTTGTTCCATGAACGATATATATATATATATATATATATATATATATATATATATATATATATATATATTAACCCCATTCTGTCTCTCCCTCACATGCAGATAGATTTCTTTTTCGCTTAAAGCATCCTATAAAATATGCACTGATGTAATGCCTCTAAGCCTTGAACATCTACCCCATAGACTGATAATTTTGAATAGAGATCAACTCCCCCAATGTGAATTTTACTTTGAATAAAATTAACAAATGTTTCTAGTTAGTCCATTGAACTTAAAAATGAAGCATTTTAATAAACAAATTACATAAATTTGATGGGTCTTCTAAATCCGCATGTATCTAGATTAGGTCTAAGGCTAATGAAAATGAAAGCAAAAATACTGAAACTCGAAGAAAAGTGTGGTTGTTTTCTTTCAGGATACGTACACAACATATCAAAATGAGTCTTCAAGATCAAGTTCTATTTCTAGATAAGTGTGCAAGACTTTTTTGGAGAGAGTGAGAGAGAGAGAGAGAGAGAGAGAGAGAGAGAGAGAGAGAGAGAGAGAGAGAGAGAGAGAGAGAGAGAGAGAGAGAGAGAGAGGGAGGGAGGGATTTTGCAGGCACAGTCCATTCGGGTTTAATTAGTGAAGATGTAGGCTTGGACAATGGAAGACACATTAATGATTGAGACACAGACTGGAAGATATCTTTATGTGGTGGACGGTTTAAAAAAAATGAAAGATTTTATACTTTCAGAGTTTAAGGTTTTCTTTTGAATTGCTTTAGATAGATATATAGAAATCAAATACACGGATAAACGTATATAACTTGCTATATAGATGGATAAGAACAAGCTACATACTGAATGTATCGACAGATATAGATAGATCTACAGATATAGATAGAAAAATAGTCTGAGAGGGGGTCAATTAAAAATAGCCAGATTTAGATAGACAAAGATAGATAAGTAAATAGGCAAAATGGTTTGATAGACTGAAAGATAGATTGATAGATAGATAGATAAATTAATAGATAGATAGGTAGATTGATAGACAGATTGACAGAGACAAATAGATTGTTATATAGATCAATAAGTTTATAGATAGATAGAAAATAAATAAAGAAATATATAAGATCGATACAAAACATATGGTAAATACGTTTTTTTCCAAACTCCTTTGTGGTTGCTGATTTACTTAATTTTCTATGCCATCTTCTAACCAATGAGACACAAGACAGGCCCACTGCACTCTCAGCTCATCACTTTTGCCAAAGTCGCGTCGCATTGCTCAGTCGGTAGAACGTTGGACTTGGATTAAATCATAAGGTGGTCCGGGGTTCACTCCTAGCAAGTCAACTTAAGATAAAGTCATCACACTACCTAGACCTAACCCTAGCTGGCGCGAAGTCGATTGTCTCCGTGTAAATTTAGGATACCGACAATTAGTCAAAGATTTCCATCTTCTACGGAAAACTCATGCTCAGGACTAATTGTCAGGACTCGTGCTCGCTCATGACCCATCGTCAGAACTTATGCTCAGGACTAATTGTCAGGACTCGTGTATGCTCATGACCCATCCTCAGAACTTATGCTCAGAACTAATTGTCAGGACTCGTGTATGCTCATGACCCATCGTCAGAACTTATGCTCAGGACTAATTGTTAGGACTCGTGCTCGCTCATGACCCATTCTCAGAACTCATACTCAGGACTAATTGGCAGGACTCATGCTCATGACCCATCCTCAGAACTCATGCTCAGGACTAATTGTCAGGAGTCATGCTCAAAACCCATCCTCAGAACTCATGATGAGAACTAATTGTCAGGACTCATGCTCATGACCCATCCTCAGAATTCATGCTGAGAGCTAATTGTCAGGACTCATGCTCATGACCCATCCTCAGAACTCATACTCAGTACTAATTGTCAGGACTCGTGCTCGCTCATGACCCATCGTCAGAACTTATGCTCAGGACTAATTGTCAGGACTCGTGTATGCTCATGACCCATTCTCAGAACCCATGCTCAGAACTAATTGTCAGGACTCATGCTCATGACCCATTCTCAGAACCCATGCTGAGAACTAATTGTCAGAACTCATGCTCATGACCCATCCTCAGAACTCATGCTCAGGACTAATTGTCAGGAGTCATGCTCATAACCCATCCTCAGAACTCATGCTGAGAACTAATTGTCAGGACTCATTCTCATGACCCATCCTCAGAATTCATGCTGAGAGCTAATTGTCAGGACTCATGCTCATGACCCATCCTCAGAATTCATGCTGAGAACTAATTGTCAGGACTCATTCTCATGACCCATCCTCAGAACTCATGCTGAGAACTAATTGTCAGGACTCATTCTCATGACCCATCCTCAGAATTCATGCTGAGAACTAATTGTCAGGACTCATGCTCAAAACCCATCCTCAGAACCCATGCTGAGAACTAATTGTCAGGACTCATGCTCAAAACCCATCCTCAGAACTCATGCTGAGAGCTAATTGTCAGGACTCATTCTCATGACCCATCCTCAGAATTCATGCTGAGAGCTAATTGTCAGGACTCATGCTCATGACCCATCCTCAGAATTCATGCTGAGAACTAATTGTCAGGACTCATTCTCATGACCCATCCTCAGAACTCATGCTGAGAACTAATTGTCAGGACTCATGCTCAAAACCCATCCTCAGAACTCATGCTGAGAACTAATTGTCAGGACTCGTGTATGCTCATGACCCATTCTCAGAAATCATGCTCAGGACTAATTGTCAGGACTCATGCTCATGAACCATCCTCAAATTCATGCTTATGGTCAGAATTGCGCCTTTTATAATGAAATAATTCCCAACCACCTTAATTAGATTTTAAATAATTATGACAATCGGCTTAAAGGGTTGTGTGTATTCTTGGCTGTTAGAAATAACTAGCAAATAAATTCACCCACCTTCGTTGCTCTCCAACTATTAGAAAAAAAAACAGCTTCTCAGGAAATCTCTTTTTTATTCCACATTAAATAATTCCTTTTGAAAATTCCAGTTAAATTGAAAACACCCATTTATAATAATTTCCCTTATGTATAATATTACACACAAACAGATTGCTTGTCTAAAGTCGCAGAGCAGAGAAACCTGTTAGGCCAAAATCATCATCGTCAGCCAGTGATCTTAAACTCTTGAGATGTAGATCTTTGTCAACATAATAAGATCTTCATCCAGTATCGGGAATTTAATCCAAGCGTGGCGAAGAGAGTCACAATACCCATCTATTCAGCGTGACAAGTGTAAGAAGAACAAAAAAGAAAGGAAAATAACCTCATGCCATCCCAAATAATTGCAAAAACTCTACTAAGCTGTTATTTGTCATTATACGGCTGTTGTTTTAAGGCGCGTTTTAATTTGCAGTGAACAGAAAATTACTCTCCTTTGCTGTTTACACGCGCGGTGACATTAAATTTAACTGTGCTAGCCATTTATTTTTTTATATCTGAAACAGTTTATTTCAAGCGACTTTTTTTTGTCTTATTTTCTTTGCAATCTGATTTAAAAAAAGAGGACAAACTTGACGTGAATACATGTATTTCAAAATGATGTTGTTATGTTGACAATCATAAAAGAATTCAGTATTTGGTTCCCTTGCATTGCCATCCGTCATGGTTTTTAGAAAGCATTAAGAAGGAAAATTATCATCTTCCATACTGTTGATGTGATCTAGACATTCTCTGTAACTTATTCCTGTTGAACAGTTAACCAGCCTTATTTTATTTACCTTCCAAGCAATAACACTGGTGATAAAGATTTGGAGGCATAATAATGATTAACGAATATATCAACCAACTGACAAGCTTGCTACTTGCCACAAGACTTGAAACTCACAAAGTAAGGTGATTCTAGGGTGCAGTATAAAAAAATCCAATGAAACATTTTAAGTTGATTCTTTGTTTAAAATATTGCAGTTTGCACACCACATGGTAAGCTCGATTGGTTCAAAATTGGACCGAATTTACCTCTTCATCCATCCTCCATTTACAAAATTTCTCGGGACATTTTTCGAAGCTACGTTTGGAAAATGAACAGCAGAGCGAATAAGCCTCAACCATTTCGTTTAGACAACATCATGGATCAAACCAGCCAACAGGGTTGTGTCTGCAGTCTACATGGCAGCCGCTTTATCTCTGGGCCTTAAAGCACAATAATGCGGAGACGGATTTTTCGTTTAAAGACATCCACCGCTTTATTCAGTATGTTGCTGTTAAATACCGCATTTTTTATGCGGACTCTGCAACCAAGGCGAATGCTATTGCAGTTAAGGTTGAAGACCTGTATCTCTCACCTTTTCTTTTTGTCTCCCTCTTAAATAGTAAAATATGGGGGGGGGGGGGGGGGGGGGGTGGAGATTTAATGGGCCATATGCAAGGAAATGGAGGAAACCAAGAAAAGAGAATGAAGATATGAAGGGAGAGAGGAAAGGTGGGGGAGGGGGAGAAGGTAGAAGTAACCCAAAGACTTGATTTACGTGAATCTGTCTCCATACATTTGAAGCTTTATTGTTTTCAGTCTCCTATGCCTATCACAGAGTAGGAGAGGTCATCCTCCAGTGAGCCAGCGGGGCAGCGGCATGCTTGGCCGAACACGAAGGCTGGTTCACTCTTTAGTAGGAGTTTTGTGTCGCCTAAGTTAATAGAGGAACCTTATGAGAAGAAAAATGATGGAAATTGCTCTATTCAGGGGCGGCCGCGGTGTAACTCAAATGTTAAGGCAATGACATATCTTTCTCTTCATCATGTTTTTTCAACTTGCATAATTTGTGTTTTTTTCCATGGTCATGTTTTTTGTCTGAAGAAGGCTTGAAGTCGAAAGCTCGCTTGTTGTATACTGTTTTGTAATCTCTCAAAGCTGCGTTAAACCTGTTTGTCGTACTCTGTTTTTATTTTTCGATTGTGTAATGCAACTAGACATCGACACTCCATCTTAATAAGGTTATAAGAGGCAGCAGGTTTTTCTCAAAACCTTTTTCACTCAGCAGGGAAATTTTATATGGAGAATAAATATTGCTGTTACCTTCATTTGTTTTGGAGTTTTTGCGAATGCGGCACAAAATCTGCGGCTACCCAACAGATCAAAATAATGGGCCATCTAATTCAGTCGGTATCGGTAAAAAAAATAAAGCAGTTCTATGGGCGCTTACTCTAATGCTATCTCTCTTTAGGACCGTCAAATGTCAAAATTGTGCACATGACTGCATCTGTATTTTCACATGTGTCATTGAGTTGTTGTGTTTTCTTGTGTGCGATGTGTGCATTCTACTTTGAGAACAAATTGATAAAGGAAGTGATATCACGGTAAAATGTTTTAAAAAATAATTTAAATAAAGACTTTGAAGGTTACGACTTTATAATACAATTTTTGTCCTTAGATTCATTGCCTCGAAATTAATCAGCTGTTGAACGATTCTCTGGACATTTTACATCTCTGCAACTGGTGTCTGGATAAAATTAACTGCCTTCGCCATCGTTTGGTCAATCAATATTTCAGCGCACTGAAGATTCTCCGGATTCATTGTCTAGTGAATAATCATCTCTGAACCGGTACCAACTTATTGAATGAAAGTGCTCAACAATAAGGAGCACTTTCTATTTCTCCCTCTCCTCGCGTCTCCCTCTTTCTCTCTCCTTTCTCTTCTTTCTTTCTCTATCTTTCTCCTTCCTTTCCCTCTGTTTTTCTCTCTCTCTCTCTGCCTCTTTCTCTCCCCTATCTCCCTTTCTCCAACTATCTCTTTTTTATCTCTCTTTCTCTCCTTTGTTCCTTTTTCTTCCTTTTTCTCTCCTCTATCTCCCTCTATATCTTTCTCTTTTTCTCTCTCCATTCTCTCCACCTTTCTCCCTATCTCTCGTTTTCTCTCTCCTCTCTTTCTCCCTCTTCGTATTCCTCTCCCTATCTCCGACTCTCTCTTTCTCTCTCCTCTCTCTTTCTTCTGTTCTCTCTCTTTTTCTCTCTCATCTCTCTCATCTCACTTCCTCTCTCTCTCTCTCTCTCTCTCTCTCTCTCTCTTTCTCTCTTTCTCTCCCTGCGTGTCTGCACTTCAAGTGAAAATGAATTTGGATAATTAAATGTATACAATGCCATGAATTTCAGTTTACAGTAAGGGAGAGAGAGAGAGAGACAGAGAGAGAGACAGAGAGAGACAGAGAGAGAGACAGAGAGAGACAGAGAGAGACAGAGTCAGAGACAGAGACAGAGAGACAGAGAGACAGAGAGGCACGTAGACAGGAAGACATGATCCGGATGTCATCCACAATGGTGATATTGTGCCTGGACTAAGGATAAATTAATTGGTTGCTGAGGCTAAACGGGGAACTTCCAGTCCGCGTTTTATGTCTCCGGTACTTATAAATTATTCTTAAGTTCAATCTGCAGTGTAAACAAAATAGAAAATGATTTGGATAATTTTTTTTCTCTTGCGCTTAGTGAGCAATAGACATGGATCTAGATCTAACCTAGATCGTTACATCTGGGAGTCTTGCAAAGAATTTTTCATAGAAACTTAGATCTAGACAGGGTTTTGAGTGCAATATTTATTTAGTATGCATATTCGACTTTGCAAGTGCAACATGCCAACAAAATTCAGCTACTGTTGTCCGTTTTTAAAGTGGAACGAGGTGTTTAAATTTATAAACGACGGGCTAGGCCTATGTATCCCTTTAATCTTTGGTCTAAGAGTAGCTAGTCAATCAAGGCGCGTAACTCTCGCTGACCTTTTGAAGGAAAAATCACCTATTTACAACCAAAACAAATGGGTATCGTCAAAAGCGAGGTTTGTAAAATTTTCAGATCAAACAATTTATAAATAATTATCGAAGTAAACAAAAACGTTATAGACTTCTTCGACGTAACCTTTGATCTAAGATATGACTCATACAAGCCATACAGGAAATGTAACAACACAGTAGCGAACATTTCATAGAAACAGTAACCACCCTCCTCCTATCATAAAGAACCTACCAAAGAGTATCAATTACTACGAATTGAAAAAAAAATGAAAACACTTTCAACAGAGCCCGTCCTGTATACATAGAAGCACTAAAGAGGAGTGGATTTAACCGCCACTACAGTTCAATAAAATGACTTAGAGCGAAACAAGTGACAAAGAAAGCACCGCAAAGAGGAAAAGAAGAATGGTTCAACGTACCCTTCAACAACAGCGTCGCTTCTGTTGTAGCGAAACATTTCCTTGCATTCATTGACAAAAACTTCCCAAAACCAACATAATTATTGAATAAAATCATGAATAAAAACGATGACAAAGTAAATAATTTAATACAGCTGTTTACCAAACGTCATGCAAACAATCTCCAACTACAACAAACTACTATTCGAAACAAAAAACCAAAGAAACAACGAATGATAATAAACTCTGCAACTGTCGGCAAAAAGAAACTTGTCCGCTGGAGGAAAAGTGCTTAACCTTCACAAAGCAACAGCAAGCGAAGTAGGAACTAACAGAAAAGAAACCTATATTGGACTCACGTACAACGAGTTCAAAACTAATGTTAATTACATGTATAATCTGCATAAATCGCCTTTTAAACGAGAGCACAAGAAATCAAACACATCTCTAAGTGAGCATATTTGGACCTTAGGAACAAGAAAGCCGAGTACAACATAGAATGACAAACAGTGAAACAACTGAAAAACAAAAAGATCGGTTACCTCTGTTTAAAAGAAAAGTTTAGAATCCTAAGGGAGAAACCGACGCTAACAGAAGAAAAGAAATTTTCCCCTTCTGTGTGCATAAAAACCGTCTCCTGCTGAAGAATGTAACCACTTCGCCAAAGCCGCCAGATGAGAGCAACAGGTTTCGAAAACAAAAATGTCTTGGCTGTAGCATTAAGCTATAACTATATGTGCCATCGTGCACATCAATTGTTATTTCAATCTAACTTGCATTGTAAAACAATGATCTGTTAATAAAACATGTTTAGTAAATATGTGTTGTGTGTCTTGTGGCCTTAAAGTTAAACCCAGTCTGTCTACGTCAATGTCATAGTGTTTACTCCCAATCTTACATGGTGTCAGAAGATTGTGATCTAGAAGTAGAACCCTAAATCTGTTTCACATTGAAAACAGCAGATGATCCAGAGATCACGCTAGACCTACAGTAGATTGTATCGCTAAACAGGGGCTCTGGCCAGAGGTAACTATAGAGAAGAGAAAACCTAGATATAGAGTGAAGCCACTGAGGTCCTTCGTAGGATCAAGTAGATTTATCAACATATATTCTACATCTAGATCAACATTATTGAAGTAAGTACATCTAGGTTCTAGATCTATGTAGATTTTGACATGCACGTGACAGATTGAGAATAAAGAAAGGAAAGCATGGCTTCTAGTGGAAGTGCCACGAAACATTTTACTGCAAACCTGCCACCGCCGTCTAAGCTAGACTTCAGCAAACCAACTGACTTGCATCAGAACTGGTCAAGATTTAAGCGACGGAGAAATTATATTGCCTCAAGACTAAAAGAAGAAAACAAAGAATTTCAGATCGCAGTTTTTATGACCTGCATAGGAGATGTCCTTGAAGGTTTTCGAATGAGTGACGAGGATTCGCAGGACTTGGACCACATAATTCAGGCGAATGAAACGTTTTGTGTCGGGGAAGTTAACGAAGTTTTTCAGTCGTACAACTTTCATCAAAGAAGTCAGAAAGGAGGTGAGAGTGTTGACGCTTACGTCACAAACAAGCTAGCAAGAAAGGGTAACTTTGCTGAAGAAGACAGAATGATCAGGGACAGAGTGGTGATTGGACTGAGAGATGACGGGACAAGACAAAAGCTGTTAGAATAAAAGAAGCTAACGCTGAGTCAGACTGTAGACATATGCAGAGCTCAAGAAGCAGCAAAGACGCAGACACAAGTAATGTCTACATCATGTACAGTGGACAAGCTACGCGCATCCAACCATTACAGTAGGAAACATGATAAACCAAAAAGATACACGCTTGACCAAGGATCACTTAATGAGAAGGAGGAAGTTCGGCTGTGTGGAAGATGTGGAAAAAGCCACAGAAGAGGAAGTTGTCATGATTTCAGTGCAGAATGCTATATTTGAAAAAAAAAGGGACATTTCGCAAACATCTGCAGAAAATTATACAAACGCAGCAATCAAGTTCAGTTGCTGGATACTGACGATACTGATAGTGAGACAGAGAGCTTCATTGACACAGTCACGTCTGCAGGAGGAAAAGAAAATGTCTGGAATGCAAAAGTTGAACTTGACGGAAAATGGATACGCTTCAAGGTTGACTCTAGTGCTGATATTACAACTGAACCCAGTTCCAGGATACCGCAGGAAACTAAACTCACCAAAACGGTTAAAAACTGTTTGGTGCAGGACATGCAGAAATCAAAGTCAAAGGCAAGTTTTCAGCAGATCTGAAACTAGCGACAGGAAAATCAACAGAACAAGAGATATATGTGTTGAAAAGGCTAAGGGAACCATTGCTTGGAGACCTTCTATTCAGGCATTACAAATATTTCAAAGAATGAATTCATTGGCGGATGTCACCAAAGATATCAAACGTTTTCAAGATAAGTTTCCCAGAACTCTGTACTGGTCTCAGAAGAGTTTCCTCTGAGTGCAGGATCCAGCTGAAGGAAGATGCCAGACCATATGCAGTGTTCACACTACGGAGGATTGCGTTGCCTTTACAGGAGATGGAGAAATTGGTGTTACGAAAATTGCAAGACGACGGAATTATCATAGAGATAAAGAAGCCAAGAGAATTGTCTGCGCCGATTGTCTTGGTTTCAAAAAGGAACGATAAGGTGAGAATCTGCGTCGATCTAACAAAGTTAAATGAGAATGTGAAAAGGGGAAACTTTCCTCTCCCAACTACATTCCACCTGTTGGCTAAACTGTCAGGAGCAAGAAATTTTACCCTATTGGACTGTAACATTTTTGGCGAAAGAATCACAGCAGTTGACAACTTTTATCACTCGTTTTGGAAAATTTATGTACAAAAGGATCCCTTTTGGAATTTCCTCAGGACCAGAGATTTTTCACAAAGAAATGAGCTGCCTGTTGACAGGAATACCTGGCGTGATTATGCAATATTGATGATGTACTGATAAGTGGTTTAAACCAAAAGGAACATGATGAGAGAGAGAGAGAGAGAGAGAGAGAGAGAGAGAGAGAGAGAGAGAGAGAGAGAGAGAGAGAGAGAGAGAGAGAGAGAGAGAGAGGTGCGGCAAGTCCTTCCGAGGATGAGAGAGGCATGGATGACATCAAATGACAAGTGTGTGTTTTCACAAGACAAAATGAAATTCCTCGGGCATATAGTGTCTCAAAAAGGAATAGAAATGGATCCAGAAAAATTGGAAGCAATCAAAAACCTGCCATACCCCAATAACATATCTTTCCTTAGAAAATTGCTGGGCATGGTTAACCATGTGAGCAAGTTGAAAAACTGACAGAAGTTACAGCCCCGCTGAGAGAGCTTCTAAAGAAAGAGAGTTGTTGGACGTGGAGTCATCCACAGGAGGCAGCCTTCAGGATAATCAAGGAAGCCCTTTGCCAAGCACCAGTTTTGGCACATTACAGCCCTCATCGTGAAACTAAGGTCTCAGCAGACGCTTCCAAGTCAGGCTTGGGAGGTGTTTCATTTCAGACACACCAAGATAAGTGGAAATCTGTGTGTTATGCCTCCAGGTCTATGACCAATACTGAAGCAAGGTATGCGCAGGTGGAGAAAGAAGCCTTAGGTATCACGTAGGCATGCGAGAGGTTTTCTGACTTTCTTGTAGGTCTGAAGAATTTCAAAGTTGAAACCAACCGCAAGCCACTGCTAGCATTTCTGCAAAAGAAAAGCCTTGATGAAGTTACCCCTCGGATCCAGAGATTTAGAATAAGGTTGGTGAGTTCTCCTATTTCGTCGAGCATACGTGTGGAAAAAATTTCTTTGGCAGACATTTTGTCAAGGGCACCACTCCAAAACGCAAATGATAAAGAACTGCAGCAAGAAGAGGAGCTTCACTCTTATGTGGATGCCATCATAATGTACAATTAAGTTAAATGCAGACACTTTCAATTTTTTGATAAACAGATCTAGGTGTATACCCAAGGTCCGGCCCGCCCAAGATCAAGGTCTAATATTATCACATAAATAATAACTTCATAACCTATCATGTAAGGTTCTTTAGAGTCAACTCAAAGTATTTGAATTACTTTAATGGGGTCAAAACTGCATTTAGGATAACTTTCATAGTTGGTGGATGAAGCTTGTTTTATTAAGGTGGCATTTTGTTAAGGTTTACAATGTTTAAATTTTATGTGTTTCGTTTTGAGATTTGACAAGCCTAGGCTAAAATAACTATATGTACATGCATTAAAATTGATCTAGGAAGATACAGTAACTTTGATCTTTTTCACTTTCAGTATTTAAAGATCTAAAGAAAGGGAGATGTAGGATTAAGCTTTAACTATATGGGCCATCTGCCATATCCATTGTTATTTCTAACCTAACTTGAAATGTAAATAGTCACGGAGATCAGTTAATAAAACATGGCTGTCTAGCAAACATGCGTTGCGTCTTTTGGCCTTAAAGTTAAACCCAATCTGTCTACATCAAGGTCATATGTTTACTCCCAATCTTACAATGGCAAGGCCATAGTCAAGGTCTTTCATAATTATTTATACATGTGTTTGTATATATATATATTTATATATTTATATATATATATATATATATATATATATATGTATTGCCATTATCTGGACAACCGTTATCCAGAAAAAATACATCCCTAAAACCATTGTCTGGGAAATACTGAATTTTTTAAAACCTTTGTCAAGACAATATACTTATATGCAACGTTGTATGGACAATATATATATATATATATATATATATATATATATATATATATATATATATATATATAATTTATTATATATCTAATCGTTTCTAGAAAAGGTATTCTTCTGATTAAGCGTTGTCTGGACAAAAAAGGCATCACTAATTTTTTTTGTACAGTGTTTATCTCTTTGAACTTTGTCTTTACCACAATTATATCTGAAACCTTTGTCTGGAAACTATACAGCTCTGTAAATGTTGTGTAGATAACATACAGTTCTGTACCATTTGTTTAGACAATATTTATCTCTCTTTACTTTGTTTAATAATCATATCAGTTGCTGTAATGGTTGCCTATTCTTCTCAGATATATTTTTCTCAACAATACTATCTCCGCTCATTTTGTCTGCAAAATAATCATCTCTAGGACCTAAATCTGGATCTTATACATTTCTGTAAACGTTGATTGCCCAATATACTTTCAAATTTTGTACCCGCTGTATAATACTTATCTCTTCAACTGCTGTCGGGGCAAAATAAATTTCTGACAATATCATCTCAGGAACCGTCGTCTAAAAAAAATACACATCTCTGTAATTGTTGTATGCACGCTATACATATTTTTTACGGTTGGCAGGACTATATAGTTCTCTCCATAAACAACTGTCTAGACAATGCACATTTCTGTAACCCTCTTCTTAACAAGATACAATTCTTCAACCGTTGTATTGACAATAAGCATCTCTGTAACATTAGGCGAAAAGATATTTGCCTTTGTTCCCTGTGTCTATTTGATATCTGTAACCGTTGCAGCACTATCTTCTTCTCTGAAGCGTTGTGTGGACTACATTTGCCTCTGTTGCCTATGTCTAATTAATATCTGTAATCTTTGCCTAGACAATAATCTTCCACGAAACCATGTTTTCAAACCATATTTATCTCTGCCACCGTTCTGTAGGAAATATATGTTTATGTAGTTGTCTTCACTTGATATTCATTTGATTGATCTTTTTCTGGACTATATATATACTCGTATATATATATATATATATATATATATATATATATATATATATATATATCTCATGAACCGTTCTATGTAATATATACATGTCTGTAGAGGTTTTCTGGACGACATACATCTATGGAACTGTTTTCTGGACAATATACATATCTGAAAAGGTTTTCTGGAAAATATAAATTGGTGGAACGGTTTTCTGGACAATATATATTTCTGGAAAGGTTTTGTGGACAATATAGATCTCTAAAACGGTTTTCTGGACAATATACACCTTAGAATGGTTTTCTGGACAATTAAATATCTGGAAAGGTTTTCTGGACATTATACATCCCTGGAGCAGTTCTCTGTAATACATCCATGTCTGTAACGGTTTTCTGGACAATTAAATATCTGGAAAAGTTTTCTGGACAATATACATATCTGGAACGATTTTCTGGACAACAATTGTTCTGTTAACTTTGTCTGTGCCACATTTATCTCAGAAACTGCTCTCCGGATAATAATTATACATCTGTGTAACAGTCGTAACAATTTACATCTGGACAATTAAAAACTCAGTAAGAGTTGTTTGGGCATTTACACTATATGTGACCTTTGTGTGGACTATATCCATCTTTTTAACCATATCTGGACAACATTTATCTCCGTAAACGTTGTCTGGACGTTATTCATTTCCACATCCGTTGTCTGAACAACTTACATCTCTGTAAATCTTTTGTGGACAACGATCATCTGTGTTATAGCCGAGTTTCTAAATATTTTACATCTTTACATTCCATGTCCAGACAATCTTTATCCCCGTAAACATTGAGTGAATAAATGCTCGACTGTTCTTATTTTTTTTTAAACAAATATATCCTTGCAATCGTCTGAATAATAATCGTGTTTGTAAGTATTGACTACCTAACATCTAAATCATTCTTTCTCTGTCGTTTGGAGAATATTGACTAATCGTGAATGGAGAATATTCAAATATATTTTATTTTTGTCTTTGCAGTAATTGTTTCCCTGTAACCATTGACTCATTTAGTAAACGACATCAATGATAAACTTTTTGTTTGTTTCACATAATAATTATAAAGTGCTTTCAGACCACTGGATGAAGAATCAAATATCATTTGAAACTGGTCTGACAAACACCAGAATGTATTTAGTTTACTCTTTTTAATATTTCTATTCCAATTTTAGGATAACCCTAAACTACACTACACTGTAACTCTCTTTTTACAAATAATTTATGCCCCGCTAAGATACAGGCAATCATATCTTGCCATCATCTTACACTTTTTATTATTTAAGATATTTATCATTTGTCTTGCTTTATACTTCTGAGAGAGACTTTAAGTATGTTAAATGTAATAAGGAAAACAACCCTATTGTGTAGTCATCTGTATAATCCGTCAGTAACTTCCCTTGCTTACAAAAAGTGCGGTGTTACTCATTTGGAAAATAAAGAATTGGTTGATCATTTACCATAATGGAGTCTGTTTTGTACTTATCACAGTAAAGATTTTGGAACAGCCATTTTTCAAAGTTTTATTTCGGCGCATAAAAGATTCTTTTAGACCCAACAACTTACTTTGAATTTTTTTTTCTTTTTGTATGTGGGGTTGGGTTCGAACCACATTTTCTGAAAAAGTCATGGTTTAGAATAGGACAAGCACTGTGCGATGCTAACAATTGATTGAAAATTGCTGCTGAAAATTTTGAATTTAACTTAACCAGTAGATCCGTAAAAATTGGAAGTAAAAAAAATAGCACGACAAAAAAGAACCAACTATGTACCAATTGCTATTATTCAATTCATCAACCAATCCTTAAAAAAATTACTTATCTACCACTTCCCCCCCCCCCTCCCCGGCCAACCCAAAACCCCTTTTTCTTCCGTCCCTTCACCGTATCCGTGAAGGCATTTTTAGGTATTTCATAAACAAGAAAAAAGTTCTATATTGGCTAAAAAAAATATCCGTGACAGATACTGAGCATTCTTAGTGGCCACTCTAAAACGTTCAGTTCACAAAAGCCATTGTTTATATCGGATTTCTCGATCTCTCAGCCTTGCATTCACCCTAGACTGATCGAGAGATTGAAAGGGAGTTAAGCGCCTGTTTCATTGTCCCCGATCAATCGTGTTGAAAAGGGCCGCAGAAATCTGGTTGTGTGTTTGAGACTGACAGATCAGTATTATATTACGAATCAGTATACCATTAATTCTGACCACAGAGAAAAGTGTGGTGATAGAAAGACTAAAGTAAAGTTCACAAGCTGACAAGGAGAGGAGACATACGGTTTAGAAGAATAGAAAATGTCATGGAGGTCGTAGCGAAGAAATAGGTAGTGTCTTAAGCAGCTTGCCAGAATATCACGTGATCACCTGTGATAAGTTGAGCTTTTTTCTAGTCCCGATTACTTACGAAATAAATTATAGAAATAAAGAAGGCAGTCAAACAACGACAGAGGCTGGGACAGACGAAGCTAGACCTAAGGATCTAAAGATGGAAGTAATTGGAAATAGAGCAATAGTCAAAATTACGGTTTTGTTTGTTGAAACTGATAGCTCCATTGTCTTAACTTTCCTAGTTCTATCTATAGCAAATATATGAAGGATATGACAGTACAATTAGGTTCTTGCTTTGTTCTGTTATTTTTCATCCTTCGATTGACCAGTCATTTACTAAACACACCGAAGTAATGGACATTATTTGACCGGACCATTGTAGTATAGTTCACTAATGTACTAGAAGAAACCAGCGAACCATTCATTTCATTTGAACCTGTGCGTATCTCCGAAATGCAGTGCAGTGTTCTCAGATTAATGACGCCAAACAAGCTTCAGCGAGAGAAACACCAGC
>JAWDGP010000471.1:392500-408486 GCA_033675545.1 Elysia crispata
AAAGTTAAAAGGCTGAGAAGGATACGAAAAAAAAAAAAAAGAAAAAAAAACTTGAAGAAGGAAAAGAGGAAAAAGAAGAAAAAGAAGAATGAGAAAAAGCAGAGGCCCATGCCTTAGCACAATGGCCCATGCCTTAGCCCGCGACCACCATGCC
Organism: Elysia crispata; assembly: GCA_033675545.1. Classification (NCBI taxonomy): domain Eukaryota; kingdom Metazoa; phylum Mollusca; class Gastropoda; family Plakobranchidae; genus Elysia; species Elysia crispata. The sequence goes on from JAWDGP010000471.1 coordinate 392,655, forward strand.
TTAGCCACACTGGCCCATGCCTCAGCCACAATGGCCAATGCCTGAGCCACAATGGTCCATGCCTTAGTCTTAAGGCCCATGCCTAAGCCCGCGGCCACAATGACCCATGCCTTAGCCACAATGGCCCATGCCTTATTCACAATGTACCATGCCTTAGCACGCAGCCACAATGGCCCATGGCTTAGCCACATGGGCCTTGCCTTAGCCACAATGGCACATGCCTTATCCAGCAGCCACAATGGCACATGTTTTGGCCACAATAGCCCATGCCTTACCCGCGACCACATTGGCACATGTCTTAGCCACAATGGCCCATGCCTTAGCTACAATGGCTCATTCCTTAGCTCGCGGCCACAATGGCCCATGCCTTAGCCACAATGGCACATGCCTTAGGCCGCAACCACAGCGGCACATGCATTAACCCGCAGCCACAATGGTACATGCCTTAGCCACAATGACACATGTCTTAGCCACAATGGTACATGCCTTAGCCCCCAGCCACAATGGTACATCCCTTAGCCCGCCTTAATCTGAAACCACTATAAAATGTATTTGTTTGCAAGTACCAAATCAAATGCAGCGGTGCTTGACAATTGCATGGCTTGTTTATTATGTGGAACAACATGTTAAGAAAGTTTACTAGATCTCGAGACCCAAATGTGATATGAGCAGGGACTGCGTCACTAACCTTCATTGGCAAAAAGAGCTGAACACTATGACTTGACCGACGCTGAGCTGTCTTTGTTATGGGTTCACCGAATTCTAGCAGTTAGGGCTATGGCTTGACTGGTCTTGCTATTTTTGCTCTTTTTCTTTTCACCACATACTATTAGATAAAAATGACCTCAGAGATTTAGGCAATAATTGTATCTGATTTCTTATTACGTCACATAGTGATTTGGAATATTCTGACAGGGTCAGTTACGCAACATATTTTTTTTTAATATCCTAAGCTTTTCCGCACCGCCTTCTTTCCATTTCCGTCCCGTGTGCAGCTCACTTCAAACTTAGGATGCTCTCTCGTGCCGCATGATATAATCACTTCCTCTTTGTTCAGAAAAAAACATGCAAAAGCAGAGTTTTGGCCCTTGCGTTTTGCAAATACATTTCGCTGTCAGTCTGTTCATCAACATTTCCTTATTTGTCTCTTTTTCTTCCCATCCTCCACAAAACAAACAGTGTTCCAGACAGTTAAAGAAGGACCTGCTAGTTCTGAGACTTTTCATGATTGTTTTCTGACGCGATGAGTTCGTGCTTTTTCTTGTAAGATGCAGGACAATCTGTTTTTTAACGCTGCACTTTACCCCGCGTGTTTTAGGTATTGTGTGGCCCATGACGGCAAACAATCGGTCACTTCTAGCTTCAGTGATCCACAGCACCATTACACTCTTTGATTCACGGGTGTACCTTTTTGCGATAACGCAAATTTAAGAAAAAAAGGTTGAAAACAATATTTATCACTATTATCATTGTTATTTTCTTCTTCTTCTTCTTCTTCTTCTTCTTCTTCTTCTTCTTCTTCTTCTTCTTCTTCTTCTTCTTCTTCTTCTTCTTCTTCTTCTTCTTCTTCTTCTTCTTCTTCTTCTTCTTCTTCTTCTTCTTCTTCTTGTTCTTCTTCTTCTTCTTCTTCTTCTTCTTCTTCTTCTTCTTCTTCTTCTTCTTCTTCTTCTTCTTCTTCTTCTTCTTCTTTTTCTTCTTCTTCTTCTTCTTCTTCTTTTTCTCCTTCTTCTTGATCTTGTTCTTCTTCTTGTTCTTCTTCTTCTTCTTCTTCTTCTTCTTCTTCTTCTTCTTCTTCTTCATCTTCTTCTTCTTCTTCTTTTTCTTCTTGTTCTTGTTCTTGTTCTTGTTCTTGTTCTTGTTCTTGTTCTTGTTCTTCTTCTTCTTCTTCTTCTTCTTCTTCTTCTTCTTCTTCTTCTTCTTCTTCTTCTTCTTCTTCTTCTTCTTCTTCTTCTTCTTCTTCTTCTTCTTCTTCTTCTTCTTCTTCACCGTTCCCTTACAATTCCTCTACTTTCTCATATTTTTTTTACATTTTGTCCCTCCTATTCAACCTCCATTTGGCTCGTTTTTTATTCTTTACATTCTTTCTCTCTTTCTCCCACTAAGTCTTTTCCCTCCTCCGTTTCCCTCTATAAAGTATCTATTAACACTTCCAGTATTACTACTACTACTACTACTACTACTACTACTACTACTACTACTACTACTACTACTACTACTACTACTACTACTACTACTACTACTACTACTACTACTACTACTACTACTACTTCTACTATAACTACTATTATTACTATCTACTACTACTACTACTACTACTACTACTACTACTACTACTACTACTACTACTACTACTACTACTACTACTACTACTACTGCTGCTGCTGCTGCTGCTGCTGCTGCGGCTACTACTACTGTTTTTATTACTTAGTAGTAGCAGCAGCAGGAGCTGTAAAAAGTAGTAGTAGTAGTAGTAGTAGTAGTAGTAGTAGTAGTAGTAGTAGTAGTAGTAGTAGTAGTAGTAGTAATTGTTGTAGTAATGGTAGTAGTAGTTGTAGTAGTAAGTAAGTAAGTAAGGATTATGAGAGCTAGATATTTAGGTAGATCTCAGCAGTGCTTACGATAAGGGTTTCAATACAAATGTCCGAAAAAATGCTTGAATTGGTGGGATTAGAACCATCGATTCATAGATGCTTCGGCACCCATCGCCTTGCCACTCAAATAGAAGAAAGCTCATATTAATACGCCACTACGCTCCCTAAAATTAGATGAAAGGTCACTCAGAGGGACGCTTAGTATACCTTCGCCATGAACTTTTCTTTTTAGGGCGCGTAGTGGCGTATTAGTATGAGCCATGTTCTCTTTTAGTGGCAAAGCGATGGATGCTGAAGCATTTATAAATCGATGGTTCTTGCATCGCTGATCATGGCGACCTGGAGAAGAAAATAGTGGATTGTACATGAAAGTCTCAGGGGACATCGCCGAACTTACAGGAAAATCAAATGTTTGTTTCAGAGAACATGAGTTCAAATCCTTTTTTAAGGCCAGCCAGTAATAATTCTTATTTCTAAAAGCTTATACTGGATTTGGGAACATCGGAATGTAGATCCTGTCACTGTTCCCGCATCAAAGGATCAGATTCAGATAGATGTCTTTAGATCCAAGGTATTTATGAAGTGTCGTATGTAGAAAATTAAAGGTAAGACCTTCCATATCTATCTATCTATATATATATATATATATATATATATATATATATATATCTATATATATAAATATTTAGAAAAATTGTCCTACCTAGTTCCCACGACTTCGAAGTTTCGTTTCTAACTGTAGCACCACGCTCCTTATTTGTCGAGCACTGATTTTCTCTCTCTCTCTCTCTCTCTCTCTCTCTCTCTCTCTCTCTCTCTCTCTCTATATATATATATATATATATATATATATATATATATATATATATATAATCATAATATCCTTTTTGAAGGCCCTGGCCTTTTAGTGGGCATAAGTTTTTCGTCCTTTCAATTGCATTTTCTTTTTTATCGTTTTTCTGTAGCATTAATTGAGCTCTCTCGTTATGGTTATTGATAATTTTCTTTATGTTCTCAATAGTTAAGCTTTACGCTGTTCTTGTTTATTATTTTTTGCAGCTTGTTGTCTGTTGGAAAACTCAATTTAACACTGAATTTTTTTTCCCCAGTGTTAGTAGTCATACATACTGTATGGTGAGGGTTGAACCAGATTATGTTTTTTCTTCTTATTTTTTTTTTCTTTTGAATACTACTCTTTTGTAAATTTCCGGTTTTTGTATAGTTTATATAGCTTTTTTTTTTTCTATATGGTTTTGCTGCTTTCTTGAATTAAATAAATATTGAATTAGACAGGCGTATTTCGATACCTTAGGGCAGGTACTTAATGATGAGAGGTGGTTGGTTGCTATCCCGATGGTTGTAGTTTGTGGTGCTGTTCGGTTATTTTTTATGGTTGCTACAGTCCCCTGATATGATGTATTGGATGAGGGGATGTGTGTATACGTATATGTATGAATGGGAGAAAAGGGTTCGGTTGTAAAGTTTTTAGGGTTGCAGTAAATTTTGAAACAGGCTGAAATAATGCTTAAAGGAGGAAACTATAGGATAAGGGGGAAATTGAGTGGGGAATCTGAGGGAAGGAAGGTAACAGAGAAAAGAGGGTTGAAAGAAAGGGTGTGTGTTTACGGGGGAGGGGGGGGGGGGGGGGCGGATGGGGAAAAGAGATAGGAGATAAACGAAAGACGAGTCGGCTATAGGCTTAGGATACTCAGGCGCTATGGAGTGATTTATAAAAAAGTAATCAATCGCGAAAAGGAACGAAATAAAAACCTACCGATGACAAAGAAATCGATTCCAGAGAAGAGAGTGGTAAATTAAGTTTCAACTTATGCAAATTGGGTGAATTCGTTTGTGTCAATATAGCAAGACATCTTACATAAAATACGTTCTGTCTTTAAGAGAAAAGAGATATTGGTTTTGCAATTTGTTCTCACACTTTGTAAATAAAGATGGACCTATAGAAAAATGCGAAATATACGCTTTCTCATTTAAGATATCCGTATATTTTGCATTACATTTCAGCATTATGTGAACAGTAATTTTTAATTATATATATATATATAAATATATAAGTGTGTGTGTGTTTAATGGAACGAAGCTTTCGTTAACGGAAAGGGCGGAGGGAGGCGGGAGAAGAGTCACGGAGGGTGTCAAAAGAAAGAGTATGTATGTCCACTCGAGGATTTTATCTCTGCCCCTTCTCCATCTCTTCCTTCTTTGTCTGCTTCGAAACGATTTTTATATCTAATTTTTTTTTGTGAAACAGATTTAGAGAGAATTTTTGACTGCAATGCGTGGTCATATAAAAGCAGCTTGCATTGTCTTGTTTCTATGGTAGTCTTCTTTCTGCCAGGGATTCTGTCTTTCCTCTACCCTGCCTCACTAGTGTCGGACTTGTCATCGTGTATTTTTCGCCGGATCTCGTCACTCGTCATTACAAATTGCCTAAATTATTCACTTGATTTGAGAATTGTGGGTCATTGTAATTGAAGTCGAATTATTTACTTAGTGTCCTAAACTTTGTAAGTTTGTAAGGTTTGGCTCATATCTCCATCCTTTACCCGTCGTCTCAGCTTATTTACATGTTTTAAGTTTTTGTAAGTTCAGTTGTTTATTAGTATCTGAGGAACTGGAGATATTTATTTTTACTTACTTTATTTCATATCATTCATTGCGACTCAAAGAAAAGTGTTATGCTTTCAATTCTAGTTAGTTTTCTAGTTGTTTTTTTTTTTTAATTTCAAACTGATCTTAGTTTCAATGAGAGAAATCGGCTAATTCTGTCCTTTCCCAATCTGTTTTTAGATCCTCTTAAACGCTGATTAAGAAGCTGTCAATTTTCGCATTAAGTTAAGTGCATAAACGTGAACTAACTTGCGGGAATTTTTAGCCGCGTAGGTATTTACACGTACATGATTATGAATGTTTATAAAAATCTGCAAACAGAGTTGGATGTTAAAAAAAAAAAAATTAAATTAGTTATCTGTTCCTAATAGACAGCGGCGTTGAACAGCGGTCGCGGAATTTCATCTTCTGCTGTATATGAGAAAAAAAATCAAAATAAGCCAGGCTTTTTTTTTCTACAAAATAAGATTTAAAGGCACCAGGGTTGTAGAGGTCTAGCAGAAATTTTCTTATGCAAGGTACTATTGTCCCGTCCCCCCCCCCCCATCTTAGACAGCCACAACTTGATGAGATTATGACACAAAGTCAAAGTCGACCAACATTGCCATCTAAAAGCCATTCATAGAATTTCTGGCCAAACATCGATTTAAAAAATAATAAAAACAAGCTTACTGTGGTCACCACAGAGACAATTAGTCCTATGCGACAAAAGAAAGCTTTGAAGAAAAGAAAAAAAAAGGAAAAGAGGCAATAACAAAGAAATCAAAAGTATAACTACGAAAAGATTCCTGAGAGCAGAAGACAAAAATTCGGTGACCAGTGTACTGGAATCGAACCACAACTTTCAGAACAGTAGCGATAAATAGACTAACCAGGCTTAGAACAACTTAACAAGAGAGAATCGTGCAAATAGTTCCAACAAAAAATTTTAATAAGACAATAGTTCAGACATAAAATTTAGAATAAGGAAAAAGTTCCAACATAAAATTTGAATAAGAAAATAGTTCAGACATAAATTTTAGAATTAGGAAATAGTTCCAAAATAAAATTTAAAATAAGGAAATAGTTCCAACATGAAATTGAAAATAATGAAATATTTCCGAGATAAAACTTAAAATAGGTAAATAGTTCCAACTTAAAATTCAGAATAAGTAAATAGTTCCAACTTAAAATTTAAAATAAGGAAATAGTTCCAGCTTAAAATCTAAAATTGTAGAACTTAAGCGCACGAAAGTCTGTATCTTTATATAGAGAGAGTGTCAATGTAGCCAATATAACTTCCGGAAGAAGGTAGACCAAGATTTGTGAATAACAATTATTTAAAAAAAAACTTTAATGATAGAGAGAGAGCAAGATAAAGAAAGAGATAGAGAGAGGAGATAAATAGATAGATAGATAGATAGATAGCTACGAAGACGGACAGAGAAAAAGCGAGAATGAAAGAGAGGGAACGAGAAAGAGAGAAAAAAAAGAGTGTTCTCGGAAAAAAGAGAGAGAGAGAAAGAGAGAGAGGAGGAGAGAGAGGGAGAGAAAGAAGGGGAGAGAGGGGGAGGGAGAGAGAGAGGGAGGGAGAGAGAGAGAAAGAGAAAGAGAGAGAGAGAGAGAGAGAGAGAGAGAGAGAGAGAGAGAGAGAGAGAGAGAGAGAGAGAGAGAGAGAGAGAGAGAGAAAGCCCGAGAGTAGAAACAATAGAACTGCATAACTTTCACGGGCAGGTTAGGAAAGTGTGTTCCAATCAGAGGAAATTTACTTTGTCAGACAGCGCCCCCCCCCCCCCCCAAAATGGCAATAAAACAGTAGGGACTAAATGAAAATTTTGAAAGGAAGAAAAAATGATCAATAAAGGTCAAGGTAAAAATAGTACCATTTTACAGTGCTACCCTTGGTCGCTACATTACTCATTCACGGGGGGCTCAATGCTTGGTTTGGTTATTTTGAGGTTATACATGTACTTGTTGGACGTCGACTGTTAAGCAAAGGCCAGACTGTCTTTATTGTTAGTCGTTGTTAAAGACGACGAGTATTTCATACTGAAATTATTCTTGGAAAGAGGCTTAATAAGTGATGTGGATGATGATTGCACCTGATGTCATATATCTAAGAGAAAGGTCTAAAATGATTAAAGACAATGGGTGTCACATACTGTAAGAGGCTGAGGAAAATAAAACATGATGAGTGACTCGGATAAAATTCTTAGAATAAAGTCTAAAAGAGCCATATGGACGATACTGTCACAAGGTGTCATATATCGGAGGCAAGAGTCTAAGAAATGACCAAAGACGATAGGTGTCATAAATTGTGACATTCTTTAGAAAAGATTCCAAATAGGTGATAAAGTGTAATCAGAGTCACATACTATCACAATTCTGAGAAAAGGTTGGAAAATGTGATTTAAAAAGTCGATAAATGTCATATATTGCTATAATTCTGAAACAAGAGTGTGAGGGAATAATGAAAGACGATAAATGTCATATATTGCTATAATTCTGAAACAAGAGTGTGAGGGAATAATGAAAGACGATAAATGTCATATATTGCTATAATTCTGAAACAAGAGTGTGAGGGAATAATGAAAGACGATAAATGTCATATATTGCTATAATTCTTAAACAAGAGTGTGAGGGAATAATAAAAGACGAGAAATGTCATATATTGCTATAATTCTGAAACAAGAGTGTGAGGGAATAATAAAGACGATAAATGTCATATATTGCTATAATTCTGAAACAAGAGTGTGAGGGAATAATAAAGACGATAAATGTCATATATTGCGATAATTCTGAAACAAGAGTGTGAGGGAATAATAAAAGACGAGAAATGTCATATATTGCTATAATTCTGAAACAAGAGTGTGAGGGAATAATAAAAGACGAGAAATGTCACATATTGCTATAATTTTGAAACAAGAGTGTGAGGGAATAATGAAAGTCGATGAATGTCATATATTGCTATAATTCTGAAACAAGAGTGTGAGGGAATAACAAAAGGCGATAAATGTCACACATATTTGGTACTCTCTGCCGCAAGAAAAATCTCTGCTTTCATCAAAACAAGTGAAAAGATGACCTAAGCCAAACACACTTTAAGTTTAATATGCGCTCCCTGTCACTAATAAAAGAGAATGCTTAAGCAGCCTATCGTTTTTTTCCTCTGTTCCACATTTCTTTCTCATCCCAACACCTTCCTTAACTGCTTTTTGCAAATGTCACGCGCGTCATTGTTCTACAAATTTTATTTATTTATTTATTTAACCATTTGTTTGTTTGGAATCCTTATTTGCATGTCAACGTGCAGAAATAGTCTATCATTATATGAAAACATTGACGAAAAGATTTGAAATCACATAAAGGAATCAAAGCGAATATTTTATTCAAAGAATTCAAGGGGTATACATACTCAATAAAATATACAACTAACGTGGATTTTATTCATTTTTCCCCTTGCTTTTATTGCTTTCTTAAGATACAGAGTTTTGAGGACAGCAATAGACTAGCTTATCTTTACATTTATAAAATGCCTGCATGTAAAAGCATCCGACATTTTCTGTATGCCACATGCCTTCTGTCACCACCAACAGGCCATCAAGTGTCTTATAGATAATATAAGACATGGATGCATTCGGAGTCATCCTCTAGCTCAAAATCAGCTGCATAAAACAGCTCGACTGTCCAAATATCCGATGGTGAAGAGCATTAAGGCAATCATCCCGCCATGTCGCCGTCCTAGAGCTAACATCCGGTTTGACGTCACATCCGGCTAAACGTCACTCACATGCTGCGGAGGGATACAGAAATACCACACTTCGAGCCACAAGATCCAAGTAAATGGCGGATTAATTTGTCAAGAGGCCAATATAGTCCGTAACCGCGGCGGAGCAATCCTCTAAGTGGAGCGGCAGCAATTTTCTGTAATTATCTGTGTCGCAAGGCTTTATTCAGTTTGCTATCCTGAGGGAGAAGATCCACTGGTTCTCTACAGGATCTCTCATCCATGGCCTCTCGCTGGAGAGGTGATGTCAGGCTTCTGGAGCGAGAAACACTTCCACATGGTTATTATGCTATCAGCCCCCTATACAAAAGAGTTATTTTCCCATGAAATCAATGTATTGTGAACGCCGCCTTCATGTTTGCATTCTAATGAAGTCCTAGCTGCGATATACAGATATATAAAGATAAGGAAAGACGGAGAGAGAGAGAGAGAGAGAGAGAGAGAGAGAGAGAGAGAGAGAGAGAGAGAGAGAGAGAGAGAGAGAGAGAGAGAGAGAGAGAGAGAGAGAGAGAGAGAGAGAGAGAGAGAGAGAGAGAGAGAATGTAACTATTGTACTTTAAGCAAACTTGAAAGTTTTCTTTATGGTTTAATTTACTGTTGATATTTTTTATGAATACATGATTATCTGAGAATTTTTGTAAGAAGAACGCGCCTCTAATGGTTTGAAATGAATTTAAAGTAATGTATTCAAGGAAAGAGGGAATAAAAAAACTTAAAAACACACTAACAAAACAAGAGAGAGAGAGAGAGAGAGAGAGAGAGAGAGAGAGAGAGAGAGAGAGAGAGAGAGAGAGAGTCACACACTGAGATCAAGTGAGAGACAGACAGGCAGACAGAGAGAGTAATAAACACAAGGAGAGCAATAAATAGAAAAAAAAAATAAAAAGGGGAAAGAGGTAAAGAAAACATGAGGCATAGAGATACAGACAGAGAAAAGAAAAGACAAAGAGATTGAGGTAGAAAGAGCGAGACTAAAGAGAGAAAAGAAAGTAAAATGGAAAGAGAAAAAAAGAGGCAAAAGGTAAAATTTTAAAGGAAAAAAAATATTCTTCTACTCATTGTTTTAGTTATCATTTTAATTCTCTCTCACTCTTTCTCTCTCCCCCCCCCCCCCCTTTTTTATGTATCTATTTTCTCCTCCCTCTATCTAGACTTATTCGTCTCATCTTTTTTTTTCTATTCAACTCTCTATCCATTGTGTTTCTTGGTTATTACCTAATCTCCTACCCTTCTCTCCACCCATCTCCCCTCCCAGTTTTTCTCCTTCTCCCTCGCGCCTCCCTTGCTTCCTCTGTTGGTCCGAAAGTTTTATGATAAGCTCTCATGTATGAGTGCCCGCCCTAAATGGATGGAACAAGACTCCACTGTCTCCGCAGACTCACATTTTTGTTTATGTATCACTCACCTCCCCCCCCCCCCCTCTCTCTCTCTCTCTCTCTCTCTCTCTCTCTCTCTCTCTCTCTCTCTCTCTCTCTCTCTCTCTCATGTTTTTCACAGCTTTTGTCATCTCTGAAATTCCCATGGAAGCTTATGTAGAAACGCCTCTCTCAATTTTTTTTTGTTTTGTTTTTTGTGCTCTCCGTATCAGGAGACCACCCATCTTCCATAAATTATCATAAGGTTGCTGGCATTGTGCTTGATCCTCCACCTTTCAAGCGACACTCATACCAACCGGGGACCGAGAGATAGAGCAAGTCACTAGAACGTTAGATCTAGCCACACATCAGGAACATAGAAAAAAAAAATTGTCTTCTCAGCTCTCTCCGTGACTATCAAAAATTTCTGCTGAGAAAAATACCCGATGACTCTTTTTGTGTTTAAACGTTCTTAAGATACACAGAAAAAAATGCGAAGAGTATAATTACTGTTATTAGATTATTTAAGAAAAATTGAAAGCTGAATCTAGCATATTGGAGCAGCTGCTACTAAAAACTTATATCTGGCAGCATTTTCCTAAAATACATAGAAGTACCGTTGAATATTTCGTAATATTCAAGCAATTTCAAAGGAGGTTTGCATCAAAAGTTCGCTAAAAGTTGGCCTATTTGCCAGTAAACCAAACAGGCACAGTACTAAATATTCCAAGGAAAAAAGAAAACGAAAAAAAAAAAACAACTCTCCTGAGACATTGAACTTTATTGTGTGACAAACTTCGACAGAATTATGAAAAGGTAAGAGCGTAAAGAAATAAATTTTATTAAGTTTTATGTTAAGGACCTGATCATTTAGCGGCGGCATCAACATCACAGAGATTTTCTTAAAAAACATTTAATTGTGATTTAAATTTAGTTTCACATATCTGAAGAGAAAGTTATTAAAAATGTTAGAAATTACATGTTTTTTTTTTTCGAAAAATTTCCTGATTACATCCGTCAGACTAGGCAAGACAGGTCGACGGAATGAGACTTGTTTATTGTTCCCTAATAACTCTGTGATTTTGAAAATCGTATTCTGTTTTTTTTTTTTTATTTTTATTTATTTTACCATGTTTCCGCTTTTTTTTTAAACATTACTTCTCATTTAAAGAACTAAAAATAAAACAAAAAACAAAAAAACAACTCATTGTTAGCCTAATGCCTCAAAATGAACCCACAACCCCACTAGTTTTAAACATCAATGCTTTGTTAATATTTTGATTCAACCAATTACATCGTCCATAAACCTTGGATTGCTAAGTTTTTGCTTTTTTGCCTAATACAAGTTGACGTTAAAATTCAACTCGTTTTTTTTTAACTGACTAACTTATATCAAACATGTTGACAACTTTACACTGAGTGTTCAAATACTGAGTGTCAATACTGATCGTTCAAATACTGGGTTACCGAAAACACATTGTGGACAAGCGACCATGAAAAACTGTCTTCAACTCTTTCCAGCTGATAATAATTAACTTGATATCGTTTGATAGGACTATAAAACCTGAGCAAGACACTCTTTTCAATTGCATCCACTTGTACCACACTATATTTAGGAGTTATGAAGTAACTGAATATTACAGAGGTATTCTTCTATAAATTTGGTTTGGTGGAGAGGGATTTTCAAATAAAAGGATGAAACGCTTTTTTTATTTAGTTTTTGTTTCCTAGTTTTGTTGTCTGTGAACTTATAATGTTATGAAGTAAGTCTCAACTAAAAGGTACTCTAGATAAATTTTGTATTTCTTTTGTAAGTCCACGATTTCTGAAGCTTCAACTTAAAAAATTTTCAATTAATTTTGTAAATACCCAATCTCAGCGTAATTTTTTTTTTTTGTGGTGGGGCATGTAGTGTATTTTTGTTAGTTGAAGCAATTCTCACCAGTATTGTAATACTACATCTGGTGAATTAATGAATTTAAGCTCAATAGGGAAAGGATTTTAGAGAATTCTGCAGCTAAATTAAAGATCCAGAGCTTTGCAGAGTCGGAATAATATAAAATATACCCTCAGTCTCTTTTAGAATAACTTTTTTGTCCATCGTAATCTTTTTTCCCCCAGATTTGAATAAGCAACTTTACTCATCTGTTCGTTGTTGCATCAGTGTCAATATTTCTGACCGATTAGATTCCTCAGTGAAGACCCTATTGCTTGATTGCGGACAAAAAACTTACTATTGAGCTCACAGTTTTTAGGTGGACCCCATACCTCTTTGGGAGATTGTAACTATGTCCTATATATATATATATATACCAATGGAGAACTCTGCACATTTATATTTACCGTTCTTTATTTTTTTAAATTTATGCCACAATGTTCGCACGAAACGGAAACATAAGAACATCCTGACTCCCAACGCGTTGAAGAGTCAATGAACTTCAAGATCCATGCCTCTGGCGAAGGAAATGTTCAGGTCGTTAGAAGACTTACTAAACTACCATGTTCATCGGAAATCTTGTTGATAAGTATCTGGGACTCTAAGGTCAGGAATAAATGGGGAAGGGCAGGGGTAGGATGAGGAGCAGGTGAAATATGAAGAGGAGAAGGTGGAGGAGGAAGAGGGGAAGGAGGAAGACGAGGACAAAGAGGAGCTGGAGCCGGAGGAGAAGTAGAAGACGAAGAAGGAGGAGGAGGAGCAGGAGGAGCCAGTAGAGGTGGAGGCGGAGGAGGAGAAGGATACGGAAGATAAGGACGAGGAGGAGGGGGTGAGGAGGACAAGGAGGTGGAGGACGAGGAGGAGCGAGAGCTGGAAGAGGAATAGGAGGCGGACGAGTAGGAGGAGGAATAGGAAGAGGAGGAGCAATACAGGGGAGGAGCAGGAGGAAGAGAAAAAGAAAGGGGGCGGGGGAAAAAGAGGAGCAGGGGTTGAATTAGGTGCAAGAGAAGTAGGAGGAAAAAAGGAGGCGGATATTGAAAAGGGAGAGGAGGAGGATGAGGAAGAGTAGGAGCAGAAGAAGAAGAAGAAGAAGAAGAAGAAGAAGAAGAAGAAGAAGAAGAAGAAGAAGAAGAAGAAGAAGAAGAAGAAGAAGAAGAAGAAGAAGAAGAAGAAGAAGAAGAAGAAGAAGAAGAAGAAGAAGAAGAAGAAGAAGAAGAAGAAGAAGAATAAGAAGAAGAAGAATAAGAAGGAGGAGTAGGAGGAGGAGAAGTAGTAGAAGAAGAAGAAGAAGAAGAAGAAGAAGAAGAAGAAGAAGAAGAAGAAGAAGAAGAAGAAGAAGAAGAAGAAGAAGAAGAAGAGAGAAGAAGAAGAAGAAGAAGAAGAAGAAGAAGAAGAAGAAGAAGAAGAAGAAGAAGAAGAAGAAGAAGAAGAAGAAGAAGAAGAAGAAGAAGAAGAAGAAGAAGAAGAGTTTCGACATGTTGCAATTTTGAAATGTTGTTATAAACTGCAGGTTTGAAAAGATAGAAGTAATTTTGCGTAATTATTAGTTTTTGAAAGTGAACTGTTTTCATGAATGTAAGATTATATTAACTGATTAATACACTTTTATGTGCGAAATAAGTAGTTGGATGTTATGATATGAGCTGTATATTGAAGAATCCTGGTTATAAAACATAAAACACACACACAAAAAAATACAAAACAAAAAAGAAACAAACAATCATACAAAACGAAAACTAAAAACTCCAAACCAAAGCAAAAAAAAAAAAAGTTTAAAAAAAAAATAAATAATTAAAAAACAAAACAAAAAAACGTATGCATAAAAATCCTGCTTTTGTAGTTGCCAATATCATAACTAACCTTATATGGGTGTGCTTTTCTCCAAACCCAAAATAGTCTCTCAGATTTTGAGCCCAATGAATGTAATATGGTTGGTTTTTTTTTTTTTGTTTTTTTTTTTTAATTTTGGTGTCCAATCATCACTTGGACAAGTATTTGCGCCACTTCAACATTTATCACGCATTGTTTTTTTTTTGTTTGTTCTGTATTCACTTCTTGATATGTTATGCTTCATAATGATTCTAGACTTGTTAAAAAATGATGGTGCCTCTAAAAATTAAATCTTGCACAAGCTCAAAAACAAAATTAAGATTAGCAACCGATTGAATGATTGATTTATGTGTGGGAGCCCATTACAAAATGCCCTTTTGACATTAGGGCTTCTATTTGCGTAATTGCTCGATAACATTCCACAATTAAAAATCCTGAAGCGAAGCTCAATGAAGTTTTAAACGGCAATCATATGGTTCTTTTGGATAGGATGAAGAAGCAAGGACTAATTCTCTCTAAGATTGACACGTTCATAATTAATTTTGTTTTCCTTATGCGAAACAATTCTTTGATCTACTGGATATAAAATTAACTTTTACTGTCTTAATACTGTCAGAAGCAGTTGGGTTTTTTTAATGAGAAGAGGGTGTGGAAGTGGGGAGGAAGTAAGTTCCGGGTCTTATTTTGGTTGAGCTGTTTATAGGTCACTTAGCGGTAAGTTCTAAGCATTGTATTGTATACGGCCAAACACTCTCATTGCCTTAAACCGTTTTGTTTTCTTGAGTGTTCCAACAGCTCATGTTAATTTTATGACTCTTCTTCTTCTTCTTCTTCTTCTTCTTCTTCTTCTTCTTCTTCTTCTTCTTCTTCTTCTTCTTCTTCTTCTTCTTCTTCTTCTTCTTCCTCCTCCTCCTCCTCCTCCTTCTTCTTCTTCTTCTTCTTCTTCTTCTTCTTCTTCTTCTTCTTCTTCTTCTTCTTCTTCTTCTTCTTCTTCTTCTTCTTCTTCTTCTTCTTCTTCTTCTTCTTCTTCTTCTTCTTCTTCCTCTTCTTCCTCCTCCTCCTCCTCCTCCTTCTTCTTCTTCTTCTTCTTCTTCTTCTTCTTCTTCTTCTTCTTCTTCTTCTTCTTCTTCTTCTTCTTCTTCTTCTTCTTCTTCTTCTTCTTCTTCTTCTTCTTCTTCTCTTTACCTTAAATAGAGTTATCTCTATAGTTCTACCCAAAAATCTAGATCTGGATCTTAAATCCTTTGAGATTTTAAGCCTTTTGATTTAAGTATAAATAACATGTGTATGTATTCAAGACGGTTTTAGAAATGACGCGGCCTATATTATAGGTCTCCTTTCAGTTTCATTTCTTTGCTCTACTGAGCTTACAGTTAGTAGTAATTTTTATTATTACTATTACAATAGCTCAAAACCCCGTTCCACAAACTGGACTTTAGTGTCAATTTGCCGGGATTTGGGTGCGTATTTAAAGAGGTTTGATATCGTACCTGTTACTTAAATGATCCGGATATATGCCTCCAGCTATCCATTTTTACCTAGAATCTAGCTATCTCGATAATTCTAATTCTAAACACAAAATTTAGATATACAGCGTAATTCCTTTTTGATTTAAAATAAAAACAAACGTTGAGTTCGTTTCGTGTTAAAAACAAACACAGGTTTGTACGGTTTAGATCTAAATTAGATCTAGATCTAAATCACTCTAGAAATGTCAATCTAGATCATC
>JAWDGP010000472.1:0-22500 GCA_033675545.1 Elysia crispata
TGAATCTTGTTTATAAGCTAAATAATGAACTACAGCTCAATAGAAGAGCGAGAGAAAACTAAATTTTACTGAATCTTGTTTATAAGCTAAATAATGAACTACAAACTCAATAGAAGAGCGAGAGAAAACTAAAATTTACTGAATCTTGTTTCTGAGCTAAATATTGAACTACAGCTCAATAGAAGAGCGAGAGAAAGAAAGAAAAAAAAAGAATATTAAAGCTGTCTTGAAAGTGAAGATTGAAATGGAAAAGAATTATTTTATGGAGTCCACAGTCTGTTTCAAGCAATAATGGAGTTGTGTAGATATTTGTGGCACAGTGAAAAGAATACACATAAAAAAAATTGTTCTAAAAAATGTTTTAAAAAAAATAAAATTTTATTTGTCAGTTTTAGGTTTGGTTTTTGTCACTAAAAATTATGGCAGTTGCGCCACATCTCTCTGTGTGGCTCAGATTAGAGTCCTGTGAATGAATTCTCTCATATGTTATGTGGAGCTTAGAGCCGCTGTTTACACCGTTAATCTGCCTCGTCTCGCACCATCAGGTGGAGCTCTGTACAGCTTTGACAAAGTCCCTCAGCGTCATGACGGAAGTATGTCGGCACGCGGCAGAGAAAGTTCCAGACTCTTACGACCAGGTAAATTAGCAAGGGGATATAATTCTGATCTACCGGTAATTTAAATTTCTCTTTAACCCTTTCCTGTATAACCCGGCCGAACCCGGCCAAAATTTTATCACAGCCTTCTGTTTAACCCGGCCAAATACGGCCGCCCAACACACCCCTGGTCACTGTTCAAACCGGCCAAATACGGCCTTGAGATTTCCCTTTATAAGAGGGTTCTATTTTGGACCGAAAGGTGACTTAATCAGTTAAAAATAGAATCTTACTTTATTCTAAATATAACTGGATGATTCCCGACCCAGAATTCCACAGGATTCCCCTTTGCAGGGAGGCCCTTGCAAGCACAAAGGCTCAGTCTTGCAACACGCTTGTTCTGTGCTACACTAGTTTTCTTGCTCTTGTTTAGCGATCGTACCAAGTCTTGTTTCTTTGTCTTTGAGTGATGATGGCTGATGTTAATAGCGATACGGAATTGGACTATGAATCTGATGTTGATATCAGCCCGGAAAATGACTTCCTTGAGGTATGTATCCCATCTAATAATAATAAATTGAGTCACAGGATAGAGGCCTCCGATATCTAGATCTAGAGATTTAGACTAGTCTTGTATCTTTGGCCATAACAAAGCCAGATGGTGGATCTAGATCTAGATTCTAGATCATTAAAAAAAAAAAAGAAAAATTTATTCTAAAGCTGTATTCAGGATTCCGTTTTTAAATTTTAAACTAACTTTAGCTGACTAGATTTAGATTTCATGAGTACAGTATTTAGATCAAGGACTATGATCCACGATGGCTCTTAGCCTCATCCTGTTAAGTTTACTGTGTAGTCCTACTATCAGCACGCATCTCATTTCTTGGCCCAACAAACCGCCTAGATCTAAGCTAGATTAGCTACTTACTTAAGAAATTACCTAGAATTAATCTATACAAAGATATAGATGTAAAACATTAAGGTGTTAGCTACAATAATTTTTTTTTGCTCTAGTCTAGCTCTAAAGTTAAATCATATAGATTCTAGAGCTTTTATATCAGAATGTAACTTCCATTAATCTACATGCATGACATATTTTTATTTCATTAATATCATTAATAGGGATTTTCCCTCTATATATATAAGAATATAAATTATAATGAATTATTAATTTGTCCAGTGTATGTATGAGAGAGCTAGAGAGAGAGAGAGAGAGGGTGGGGTGGGAGGGGAGGGGAGTTAAGCAAAGAGGAAATTTAGGTTAACTGACTATCTTTTTTATTTTTTTCATTTGACAGGATGTTGAGCCTGATGACGATGGTGCTGAAGTTGCTGCCGCAGCCACTCAGCCTGCTCACGCTGCTGTTCCTGCAGATGCTGCACAGGTTGCTGCACCTGCACTCAATGGAGAAGATGGTGACTGGAGTCCAGAGGCTACTGACATCATCATCCAGGATTTCTTGGAGCACACTGGGCCTCGGCACAATCTTGGACCGCACGCATGTCCTCTTGACTTTTTTTGGCTCATGTTTCCGATTGCTCTCCTCACTATTCTTGTCGAGGAAACTAATCGCTATGCCCAGCAGTGCATCATGAGAATTCCAAATAGCAGCTGGTATGACACCGACATCAATGAGATGAGAGCTTTCCTCGCAATCCAGATCATCTTTGGAATTAAACAACAGCCACAACTGTGGATGTATTGGAGTGAAGATAGGCGCTTCAACGACGCATGGGTCTCTGGAATCATGACAATTGAGAGATTTAAAAACCTCAGTCGTTATTTCCACTTGCAGAGATACCTCTGCTACACCCCCTAGAGGCAGTGAAAATTATGATCCACTTTTCAAAGTTAGAAATGTGATTCAAACAACGCAGAGGACTTTTAATGAATGTTTTCAAGTCTGCAGGGATCTGAGTGTCGACGAATGCATGGTTGCCTTCAAAGGACGGCTCAGTTTTAAGCAATACATGCCCGCTAAACCTACCAAGTGGGGTATTAAAATTTGGTCCGTTTGTGACGCACGACTTGGATACTGTGTAGGATATGATGTCTATACAGGGAAAGCCAGCCGCAAAAATCCAAGAAAGCCACTTGGTTTTGAAGTTGTGGACTCTTTGTGTAGTCCTCATTTTGGCAAAGGGCATCACGTCTATGTTGATCGATTTTTTAACTCTGTGGATTTGGCAGAGCATCTGTCAGAGAATGGAACTTATCTGTGTGGGACAATTATGTCTAACAGGAAAGGGCTGCCACCTGCCACGAAGAGAAAAATGAAGACAAAAGGGGAACTAATGCAGCTCCAGAAAGGAAACCTTGTAACCACTGCCTTCCACGACAAACGCACAGTCCATCTTCTGTCGACCAACCAAATCATGGGGACTGCTGAAGATGGCCGACCGCTTGTCCTATCAGACTACAACAAATATATGGGAGGTGTAGACAAGTTAGACCAGCAGCTCTCATACTATCCTGTGGGTAGGCCAGGGAAGAAGTGGTGGAGATACATTGTATGGCATATCATCAACACTGCTGTGTATAACGCTTTCATAATTTGGAATAAGTCTGCTCACAATTTTCCCATCTTAAAAACATATGACCACATGATGTTTCGGTGTGATATTGCAGATGGCCTTATAAATGGATTCTGTTCCCGTAAACTTCCAGGACGGAAAGCTACGCGGCTACAGGCCATACCGGAGGGAACAATAAAACATCACGTGATTTCAAAAATTGCTGGGCGGAAAAGGAGCTGTGTTCTGTGTAGTCTAGAAAAAAGGAAAACACCCAAAGGATACCCTATAGAAACTTCATTTATTTGTAAATTTTGTGATGTTCCTCTGTGTAAAAAGCTATGTTTTTCTAAATACCATGAACTAGGAATGAACATCAATGAATACTGTGGCTAGTTGTAAATTAATAGGGCAGTGAATTCTTTTTTTTTTTTTTCAGTTTATATATGTTGTAAGCTTGATCTAGGTTAAAATAATAAATGTGTGCGTTTTTTTTAAGTGTGTGTAGTTATTTAGTTGCCAAGAAAACAAGGAAGGAGTTAGTATGCAAGTTAAGTTTATGGTTTCTGAAAAGGCTCATGAAGCCATGTATTGGATTAAATATAAACAAATGCAAAGAAACGTAAGTTGGACTCTTCCTAGTGTTATAAATTAACTTGTTTCGTCTTTTTCTTTTTTTTTTAAGTTTGTTTCATTTTTTTTCTGTCTCTACATGTCATTTGTTGCTGTTAAATTTGTGTTTGTTTAAAATTTCCATAAAAAATCAAGAAATATCCCTTAAAAAACTTTTTAAAAATCAGAAAATATCTTTTTCCAAGGCTTCATTATTTAGAACGTTCAATTTTCTGCAACTGAGGGAAATTTCATAGGCCTTGGAGTGATAGATGCTGAGTAATAAGGCTTTTCCTCGAACCCCTCTGCCCAGCCCTCATTTGGCTTAAAGAATGTAAACAAACAAGGCAGTTCCTGTTACTAGGAAGCTGAACTTAGTATCCAAGATGGCCGCCGCCTATTTAAAACAGGAAAGGGTTAATCCACTTGCTGTGTTTCTTGTCATTGTATGAGTAAAGTAAATATCTTCAAAAATTTTCTGAAATTCATTTTAATCATGAAAAAGAGAAACATAAACATAACATTTTTTTTCACTTTTTATTTCAATTCAGATGGTTGTTTGTTTTTTGTTGTTTTTTTTTCAGAAGTAAAATTTATGATTGCATGTCAGAAAGTTTCATAAAATTTATTTCGATCACCATCCTCCTTAGTTAAATATTAATCATATCATTAATCTCATACAATACTAAAGAATGTCCTAATTTGCCATATATTGTTGTGACCAAAAGCTGTCCCTGCAACTTGAAAATATCAAATTTTGTTTACATGAAGTGAAAATTTAGCATATTTACTAGTTAAGTAAGGTCTATAGATTTTAAATGATTGTCTTTTTAAAACTTGTTTGTATTGAAAAAATATCACATTAAATACCTTTCAACCAACTGGTATTTGTAGAATCTAAATTCATCGTTTGGAATGAAATGCACTACAGCTCTGTACTTCCCAATGCTATAGCTCTAACATATTTTCATGTCACTGAAATTAAACTTTGGTTTCTATCACATTTCTTTATTATTTGATTCCTACCAGTTCCCCTCTTTAAAGAACTTTTTACTTGATAATGATAAAGATTGTTTAAAATTTTTCCAGTATTACTTTTTTTTTTTTCGCTTATGCTGTTCTAATATAACCATTGTCTATATCCCACAATGCCACAAAATCTATAGTTGAGATGATGACATACACTTGGCTCTGGTCTTCAATCAACTTTCTCGCTCTAGGAAACATTTTGAAACCAGGAGAAACAAGATAGGCGTTAACCCTCTTGCGACTGCGGAGAAATTTTGTGCCAGAGAAAACAAGATAGGGGTAACCCTAATGGGTCTGAGGAGAAATTTTGTGCGATAGAAAACAAGATAGTTAACCCTCATGTGGCTGCGGTAAAATTTTGTGCCAGAGAAAACAAGATAGTTAACCCTCATGGGGCCGCGGTAAAATTTTGTGCCAGAGAACTCATACAACTTGGAAATTCGTTTGTCAAAGAAAGTGATCAACTAGTTTTAATGTGAACTATTACTGACGCAGTGGCTGTACTGTCTTGTTTTGCTTTCTGAAAAAGAAAAAAATTCTAAAAATTGGCCAGAATAAAGCAGACTAAAGCAATAAAGGCCCAGCTATAGGGTTAAAACCATTGCAGTAATTCAGTGGTAAAACCAGTATGGTGGTTCAGTGTTAAAACCATTGCGGTGGTTCATCTTTAATTCAATGTGCAAGGTTAAGCACTTGCATCCCTCTGTCAGAGTTTCATTTTTATTTTGAATTTTTTCTCCCAGCTTGCCGTTCGAACATTTCTGGAGAGGGGAGAAATGCCAGTTCAATAGGGGTGCAGAGCACATTGTTTTCTATTAACTTCTAAATTTAATATTTGAAAATCTTCTCATAGTTTTTGGCGGCAAGTTAATAGGCACTCAGTTGTCAAGCCAGTAGGTTAAGGGTTCAATTGCTAGCCAGCTCCAGCCATAATTTGTTTCATTTTGAAGTATTTTCAACCCAAATCGTCACGCTCTTTTGATAAATACCGAACTCAATTTTTGTCAAATTTTTGTTGATTTAATTTTTGTATGCAATGAATTGAATCCTTCATTTCACTTGAGCTCTATCAGGTTTCGGTTATTAAATACATGTGTATTCGAATTTTTCAAAACAATATCACTAAGAGTATATTTGTTTTATAGTGGGAAATAATTTTTGGTTGCATTTCTCAAAGCAGGTAATAATGAGCCGTGCATGTATCGAATGAGGGTGACGCAATGTTCTCACCCTGCTTAGGAGAAAAGATCATGGCTGTAGACATCAAAAGACATTTTTGAACCATGCTCATTTTAGAGCTGATTAAGAAATATTTTGGCTCTGTAATCATTAGACACGTCTTCGTTTCCACCGTCAGGACCAGTTCAAGCTGTGTGTTAAGACCATCACTTCCACTGTGTCGGGTCTCGTCACAAGTATCAAAAGTTTCAAGCGGGCACCTTCTCAGGCCCTACTCCGACGGGTCATGACCTTTAGCGACCCAGTAATATCGGCCAGTGCTGCCCTCTTGGCTTTTGCTACAGAAGAGTGTTTCACCGGCACCGCAGCATCCCTCACACACTACGCTGCAGAGATGTACAGGGCCAGTCTCGGTATGGGGGGAGGGGATCTTTCTAAATGATTTATGTGACTCATTTTCTCTCTTCCCTTCTCATTTATACTCTGTCTTTCTTTCTCTCTGTCTGTTCCCCTCTCTCTCTCCCTTCCTTATGCTTTCTCTTTATCACTTATCTCAAAAGCTTGTTAACCTTTCTGTTTAAGTTGCTGTATTGACTCAGTCCATCTGCTTGAAGAAACAAAACAAAAAGCACTTCATTGGATTTTAACTGACAAAATGAATTATGTAACATATATGTGAAATGTAATCTCGGAGTTTGCCAATGTAAAAGCATTTATGTCTTTCTTTTTCTCCAGGTCTTTCGGTGAGCATTTCTTCTGCGACAATCCAAATGTTCCGCGCAGTGCGAGACCTGGTCCATGCGTCAAGCTCTTGCAAGCGCCACCAGGACCGCCTTTCTCTGTGTGTGGAGTCTCTCACACGCTCCTCGAGCCAGCTCAGAGACATGCTTCTCTCACACAGCTTTGTTCCCGTCCCACAGGTGCCACAACACTCGTCCTCTCTCCATAGTGATATGAGTCACTCGCCCTCTTCTTTGTATTCTAAGCCTGCAGGGGAAAAAGAAGGAGACTCATCTTGTGCCTCGGTTTCCTGTTCGTCATGGGAAAAAGTTGATGGCAAGAAGGGTTATGTCCCTTTGGAGACTGGCGAGGGATTACCTCCGACACCGCAGGATGGGAAACAAGAAAAGCATGGGAGGCTTTCAATGTCTCCCCAGGGTAGTCCTAAGATGTCAGCCCCTGATGGGCATCACAGCAGCAGACAATCACTCTTGAAGACCTCGTCAAAGTCTTCTAAGAAAGACAAAGATGGCTCGCGATCACCGAGAACCAAAGAGAAGCGGCACAGATCCTCAACTTCCTCCTCCTCCTCCTCCTCGTTGTCCTCCACTTCTCACCATCAGCACCACTTAGATTCGCACCATTCGGACAAGGAAAAGTTTGTTGACAGTTGTCATGGTGAAGAAAAACAGATGCTGGACAAGGGCAATAAGCAGCAGATGGGGGAAGATAATTTCAGTGAAAAAAACAAGTCTCAGGAATCGCTGCCCACAGATAGGGACAGCAAAAGTGACATTGATAACTTTTTCTTCGCTCAAACAGAGTCGGCTTCTTTACTGTCGGTGGCGTCCAAACCTCAAACACCAGGCTCACGACCAACTTCAATGGAAGTGGACCTTGTGCTTGCCTCCCTTGCTCCTGATAGCCCCGGCACTGTTTCCTCCTCAGACGATGCTGGCCATGAAACTCTGGCCGGCCTCAGGGAACTTGATATAGATGGCGCAGCGCTAGGAAACATCCCAGAAACTTGTGAGGAAGACAGCAGTCGTCTTTGATAGAGGAGAGCACTGAGACCTCCTGAGACCCCCTGAGATATTCTCCTGAAGCATTTCTCCTGAGACTTTCTCCCGAAATATTCTCCTGAAGCATTTCTCCTGAGACTTTCTCCCAAAATATTCTCATGAAGCTTTTCTCCTGAGACCTTCTCCCAAAATATTCTCCTGAAGCATTTCTCCTGAGACCTTCTGAGACCTTTCCCAAGATATTCTCCTGAAGCATTTCTCCTGAGACTTTCTCCCGAGATATTCTCCTGAAACATGTCTGGCTTGTGAGACCTTTAAGTTCATATTTTGAAACTGTAATTTTTCTTTCGCACACTTGTTCTATTAACAAGTAGGAATAGAATGACAAGGCAACTTTGTCATAATTATAGTTCCTTTCTGAACATGGAAGTTGAACTTGTCGGAAGATGCTTTCTTTTTGTTAATGTTATTCAGCCTGTCCCTTTTTAGGAATAGAATTATAATAATATTAATAATGATATTAAAAATAAAATTTATAATGACAATAATAATAATAATAATAATAATAATAATAATAATAATAATAATAATAATAATAATAATAATAATAATAATTATAATGATAATAGTACCAATAAAAAATGATAACAATAATGATGAAAACAGTAAATTAGGCTACTGCACCCTACAGTAGTTTTTTTCTGCCTGTGCCACCTCCTACCTCGATACCTCTAGTTCTGCTTGGTGAAGCAGAATGAAAATTGTTACATTTTGTGAAAATACCACGTGTTATGCTATATCTGTGCAATCTTAATATTATGCGGTGCAACATAAATATCTGTATAGCATTAACCAATTTATTTGGATTTTAGATTTTTACTTTAAACGAACTGTCAATTCTGGTGCTTTGTGTTTTATATTTACTGATACTGTCATGGCAGTGTTAAGACTTTTCTTTCCCTTTTATTACTGATACTGTCATGGCAGTGTTAAATCTTTTATTTCTCTTTTATTACTGATACTGTCTTGGCATTGTTAAGACTTTTCTTTCCCTTTTATTACTGATACTGTCATGGCAGTGTTAAATCTTTTATTTCTCTTTTATTACTGATACTGTCTTGGCATTGTTAAGACTTTTCTTTCCCTTTTATTACTGATACTGTCATGGCAGTGTTAAATCTTTTATTTCTCTTTTATTACTGATACTGTCTTGGCATTGTTAAGACTTTTCTTTCCCTTTTATTACTGATACTGTCATGGCAGTGTTAAATCTTTTATTTCTCTTTTATTACTGATACTGTCTTGGCATTGTTAACACTTTTCTTTCCTTTTTATTGCTGATACAGTCATGGCAATGTTTATTTTTTTGTTTGTATTTTATTACTGATACTGTCATGGCAAAATTTATCGTCTTATTTCTCTATTTTATTTACACTGTCATGGGAATGTGTAGTCTTTTGTTGTTTTTTTTTTTAACCTACATTTTCACAAAGTCAACAGTCTTGGTCCTCCATTTTATTTACACTGTCATGGCAATGTGTAGTCTGCCGTCTTGTGTCTCTATTTTATTTACAGCGTCATGGTAAAATCTAGTCCTTTTTTTCTCTATTTTACTGCACAAGTCTATACATTTTGGTAACGCATTATTTGGGCTGGCAATGTTTGTCAGAAATGAATGCTTTATTTTTCTTAACTTGCTAGCAAATGTCATGTCAAAAATCAAAACTTTGTAATGATTTCATTCACTGAACTTTTTGATGCTATCTGTTTGGTAGCTTTCATTGTTACAATTCTCCTAAAGTATTGGTTTAGTTGTCTACAGTCTAGTCACCGCCTGCAAGTGTTTTGATTGTAATGTGAGCTTACATTTATAATCCAAATCATCATTATGTACAAGTAACCATCATCTGTATGTCATTTCAACCATTGGCTTTATGTACTTATAATTATATTCTGTTTTTAGTCTTCTTTTAACCTTGAGACTTTGGCTGTGACACATAATTATGTTAATCGGGTCGGAACTCGTCTTGGAGGAGAAGCATGAAAATTTCTGTTGTGTTTTTTACATCTCTGAAGCTCATAAAGATCAACTGTTAGCTAAACTAAGGCCTATCAAGCTGCAACTTGTGACAATCTGCTGCATTTACTAGGATTAAGTCAGGGCTTGAGGTTCAAAGCATAGTTCCTTATACAGCCTTTTAGAGGCTTAGGTATTGGATAAAAAATTTGTTTGCATAACTTTTGAATTTCCACTTTTTTGCCAAGATCGTCCAAAGCAGACTGGGAGTTTGCGCTCTGAGAGGATGAGGTAAGGGTCTCATCTTGTCAAGCCGACCCTGCCTGCGTTTCTGACATTTGCTTTTTGTGTACAGGCTTCATGAATCCTTCCACCCGATCTGTTAAACCTTAGATGTACAATATGTACCGGTATGAGTGTTTTTATGGCATACGTGCGTTCTTTGTTGTAGTTTTCCTGAAATAGAATTGAATTACTTTATAGTTATGGTGTGAATACGAGTTGAATACTTGTGATTTCTAAGAATGACCCAGACTTTAAACCCGCCCTGTTGTAGATGAAGAAAATCAAAATGTGTAGTCATGCCACAAAATGAGACATTTTGCTGCAGACAACTACTTGGGAAAATGCTATTTTCTTCAAGCAGGCTTGAAATTCTCGCTCTTTGCAGTGCTTTTACATCTGATATTAATATGAAAGTCAGAAATTTGAGCGGTAAAAAAGAGGAAATTTCAAGCTTTCTTTAGAAAAAAATGCCTTTACCCCCCAAATTTATGAGCCGCAAAACGTCTGATTTTGTGGCTTCACTACACAAATGTTGCTGCATTTCTTTGTTGAATATCAGAACTCTAGAACTCACTGTGAAAGAAATTAAAATTTTGCAAAAAAAACTTCAGTACTTGTTTACCGTTTACATGGGATGGTACATGGAGTGGTGTGTATTTATCCTATTATATGGAATGGTGAGTATTTATTCTAATACATGGAGTGGTGTGTATTTATCCTATTGTGTGTATATCAACATACCAATCTTCAATATACATGGACAAAAGCCCAACTATTGGAAGAGGGAAAAAATTCAAAGAATTCGAAATTCAATTCACTAAATGTGTGTATATATATATATATATATATATATATATATTTCAATCTTCAATAATTATATATATATATATTTCACTCTGCTGTTTTATGACAGGACGGGAATGCCATCACCCAAGTTTTGAGAAAATGGCATTCTAAATTTTGCAACTTTAAAACTTTAAACAACCTTTGTAGTTTGATAGTCTAAATTGAACTTCTTTATTTATTATGGAACCCAGACACAAATATGCATCATCATTGGGGATTCAAGAACTATTAATAACTCCATTTGATCAAAATTAGCACTTTCGTCTTTTTGCGGTAAAACAGCAGCATTTTTGGCTCAAAATAAAACGGCTAGCTGTGAGTTATACTAACTTTTGTCGTCTAGATATTTACAATTATTTATCACAACTGTAAAATAGGTACGACAGCTTATTTAGAATAAGAACAAGACTAACATTAAAAATAATCAGTACATAAAGAAAATAGAGAAACAATTTCAAGAGCGACTATAAACTAGAATGCACAGCAGGAAAAATTTATTTCATTATCAACTACCACTATCGTAAGACGTATGATACAATAGAAAAATAGATCAAGTAAAACATTAACGAGAGGAAAAAAAACGTGATAATGCTGAGATATATATATATATCTATATCATTAAATATATGTAAATTATGTATGGAAAAGATAATTAAAGGTCATAATATAGAGCAATATATGTACATATCAATTGATGTTCACTAAGCTTCCACAAGACATATGATCACATACAATTGTACAACCATGTACATAATATACGTCCTGAGATCAATTCTAAAGATTCACCAAACCAGGATATTCAGGCAGGGTTTATCATAGACGACAGACTTTTAAACAGACTTGCTGCTAAGAAATTAGACAGAATTTCTGCTGACATCAAAACTCAAAATGTTTACAGTTCATGAAAATCTAAGGGCTGTTATTTCTTTTTTTTTTATGTTGTTTTTGGTTTGTGTTTTTCTTAGCCCTAATTTTCATCTTCTAATGGGTTATCTCTGGCATTTACTGAATATCCCATTAACAATTAGTCCCCATCAGGCAAGGAAGGGATCAAAAGATGAGGCCTCGCATACACTCCCAACTACAAATTCGTTCAAATTAGGAGACAAAACTAACACGCTACTAGCTGAGGACTTTGTCATTGTCACTGTCAAACAACCCCAGTTCTTGTCAATCTTTCGAGACAGGAGTTCTGACGTAATATTTCCGGACGCTGAGATCTTTTGGGATCAACTTCAAACCTTTTTTTTTTCTTTTCTTTCTTATCCAATCCAACCTCATCACAAACTTGATGATTCTTGCAATTCTATGCTGTTTTTATTTTTAGATCTTTAGTTAAAAAACCTTAGCATAACAGAGTGGCATAAAAAAAATTGTAAAAGATGACAAACTGTTCCAGTATGTGACAAGTGTATGTCCCCAAAAACATTTTCAATGAACCCTTTTAAAATATGTGATTCATAGCTTTTTTTTATTTTTCGTGAAAAATTTTTAACTCTTATTACACATCGGAGTATTTTTGTGGAATCAAACATGACACCTAGCCTTTTGTTTTTCTTATGAAAAATCTTGATACCCAAAGTAGTTCACTTGCTCCAGACTTTTTCTGTTTAAATGGCTCCCATTGTTTCTCTGCTGACGACTTCTTTATTTTTTTTTCCTAAAACTTTATAGCCCCTCCTCCTTAAGCCTTCAAAAACAAAACAAAAAAATTGATAGGTAGAAGTGAACAAAAAATTTGATCGACAATTATCACCAGAGTGGATATATGCAAATTTTCAGCAAGTTTCATTACCAAATAAACTAAAATTCTGATCCAAAGCTTTAGTCCCAGCCAATCACTGCCACAACCAGAGTGTGACGTGCCAACCAGCAGTTACGGGGTAATATCACGTTTTCT
Source organism: Elysia crispata (assembly GCA_033675545.1). Lineage (NCBI taxonomy): Eukaryota > Metazoa > Mollusca > Gastropoda > Plakobranchidae > Elysia > Elysia crispata. The sequence continues at coordinate 12,721 of JAWDGP010000472.1, forward strand.
GCCTAGAGATTCTAAATATAGGGAATGCGGTTTCACAAAGGGATAATTATAATAATTACAATAATCATAATGACAATAATGATAATGATAACAATAACTATCTCCATCATAATCATGAAAAATTCAAGAAGCTCCTCTCTAAAAATTGACCTAGAATTATTTAATTTTCTCCACAGCTCTCTCCGGGTCTCCCACAAGATTTGCTACTGGGCGGGAACAACAAAATAATCTTTCAATGCTTCAATGCTTCTGGTTCAAGGTTATTTTTCCATCCAATTCAGTCATACACTTCCAGCTATTGGCTACCTTTATTTTTAACTTCTTGTGAACATCGTGCCGATTTAACTAAAGGTTTTTATGGGTTCATGAAACGGACACACACTGCTTGGCCTAAGAAGCCTTGAAAATTGAGGTTTAAAGAGGAATAATGAGGTTTAGAGAGGTTCAAAAGGGGGTTTTTAGTTGCCAAATAAATCTTGACATAAAACAATTAAAAGCTTTAAATAAAACATAAATTGAAAAACTGAACAATCATTTGCAATACAATAATACATTCATGAGAAGCACATCGTCTTGAACAAACAGGCATGTCACAAACCCAAGGGTATTGAGAAAACTGAAAAGGGTGTTTGCATCAGCGGCATTCAAATTCAAAACCAATTCTCACATCATTCAAAATCAAACTTCAAATCATTTAAAATCAATCTTCAAATCATCCAAAATCAATTCTCAAATCATTCAAAATCAATCTTCAAATCATCCAAAATCAATTCTCAAATCATTCAAAATCAATCTTCAAATCATTCAAAATCAATTCTCAAATCATTTAAAATCAATCTTCAAATCATCCAAAATCAATCTTCAAATCATCCAAAATCAATTCTCAAATCATTCAAAATCAATCTTCAAATCATCCAAAATCAATCTTCAAATCATCCAAAATCAATTCTCAAATCATTCAAAATCAATCTTCAAATCATTCAAAATCAATTCTCAAATCATTTAAAATCAATTCTCATATTAGCACGGTGGAAACTAAAAGATGACTCCAAATCATTAACTCGCATCAAAAATACTTGTTATTATTGTTCTAAATAAAGTAATAACTAATATTCTAAAAACCTATTTCCAATTCTTGTCCTAAATAAAGTACCCAGCAATACTATAAAAACCTTCTTGATTTCAGATTCACCAAACTAGAAAGTGTTGCAGAAAGAAACATGTAGAAGTCGGACCAGATCTATGGCAGCAGCATCTAGAATCATACACCGTACATACTACCTAACATGTCCAGGGAAAGCTCAAAGGATCAAACCAATGACATCCTGACAGAGCACGACAGCAATGGCTCGCTTCCCCTTGTACTTTGAATCAAGCCAGAGACCAGGAAACGTTTGCCTTGCATATATACGTTACTTTTTACCCCGAGCTGATGGAAGATTATGCGTTTGTCGCTTTACCATCAATGTCACCAGTTGTCAGTAGCATAACACCACAGGCAGCAATTTCACACACAATTTTCATAAACTCATTTTTCTTGTTAAAACGGTAAAAAAATAAAAGTTTTTTGGACTTAAATCAAGACTAGGTCTAAAACTCGGAAAGCATAAATGCCTGGGTCTGACTGATATCAAATTTAACGGTCAGTTATTCTACCATCTATGGTACAATGGTCTGACTGATATCAAATATAATATTCAGTTATTCTGACATCTATGATGGAATGGTCCGACTGATATCAAATATAGCGATTAGTTATTGTGCCTTCTATGATGCAATTGTCTGACTGATAATAAAATATAATGGTCCGTTATTCTGTCATCTATGATACAATGGTCTGACTGATATTAAAATATAATGGTCAGTTATTCTGTCATCTATGATACAATTTTCGTCACTTGAGAATGTAGAAAATTCCCATGAATAATTAATATAATTCATTTCTGCTCAAGATCAAACATATTGAATAGAGCAAAGCAAAAAGTGACACCAGTACATAATAATGATAATAAAATACACAGAAACTGAACTGTCGATACAAAAAAAGCTCACGTTGAACAATACACACAGAGAATAAAATAAATAAAAAAAATCTGAGGTAAGCCTCAATGCCCCGCCAAGAAACAAATTTGATCGAGAAAGGCGTATATCATAGATCTACATATAACATATGTGTAGTGACACCTGGTAATTAGACGTTTTGAGGCAGAAAACTTTTTGGGTCAATGCAACTTTCCTGAAGAGAGATTGGGTTTTTTTTCCCTGCTTTTTATATTGCTGTAATTTCTGACTTTCACATTGTGTCTGAAGTAAAAGCACTTTAATTTGGGAGGATTTCAAGCCTTTCTCAGGAATATGACATTTTCCTCAAGTACTGCAGCAAAACATCTCATTTTGTGGCACAGCTGAACTTCTACTTGAAATAAACGATTAGTACACTGAAAAGTTTACTCTCTTGTCGTTCTGTACACCTTCAAAATCAGCAGCATATATAACTAGCAATTGTGAAAATTAAGAAATTTCACAGTCACCGACTCCCAAGCTCAATGATTTTTTTTTCCCTGAATTTTTCGAATCAATGTACTGTAAAAGTCACCAGAACCACAGATTCTCGCACGATTCCTTTAGCAGTCGGACAAAAGTCACAATTTTTTTTCTGAGAAAACACTTTGTGACCCCAAACATACTTCACACCGTTTTTTTTCTTCACCTCTCCGAAATTTGTAAAATTGCTTTTCTAATTTGTTCCGCAACTGGATTTTGTTCCCTAAAGCTTTCATCTGTGTTTCAAAGCTGTTGTTATGCCAATTGCAAATCATGATCCGTTTTAAACTAGTGATGTTCTCAGGATAACAGGCTCTAATGAGAATGTGGCTAGTGATTATCCGCTACACAGATTGGGGCTCATATATATAACTAGAAAATGGAAAAAAAAAAAAAGAGTTTAAAAAGAATTTTTTTTTTTAAAAAAGAAAGAAAAATCAGTGGGAGAGGTCTTACATTGTGCCTGGTACAATTTTGAGAACTCTATCAAATATAAGATCACTGAAGAAAAAACAAAAAATTAACTGCTATCATTGAAAAGTAATTAATCTCTGATGCAATTTCCCAACAAACAAAAACTTTCAACCGTCCCGTCAATCTTGATCTACATGTAAGAAATTTCATAAACCCATCATACAGCTCTCTACGGTGTTATTAGGAGACCCGGCACGTGCCCAGTGTTATTAAGAAACTAGCACGTGCTAGTGGTTATTAAGAGACCGGCACATGCTCAGGATTGCTGTATTTGAGACCCTCTGAGCTGACTACGGAAAGGCCGTAACAGTACGCAGCGTTGGTCAGCTCTGTCGTATGATACACAGGGAGCTGCGGAGGAGGTGGCGGCGGGACCAAGGTCGCGATCTCTCCCTCGTGCATTGTTTTCTTGTGTTTGCGCAGTGTGGCCTTGTTGCCGTATTGCTTAGGGCAAAGGTCACACTTGAACGGCTTGTCCCGGAGGTGACTCCTCCTGTGCCGGCGCATGGCGCTGCTGTCCATGTAACGTTTCTCGCAGATGTCGCACTGATACGGCATGTAGCCCGTGTGGATTCGCATGTGTTTGGACAGATCAGAACTCTGGACAAAACCCTTCTCACACACACTGCACTTGTGCGGTTTCTCTCCGGTGTGGGTGCGGCGGTGCGTCTGCAGGTTGCAGCTCTGGCCGAAACCTTTCCCGCAAATGTCGCAGCGATGTGGCTTGTCCCCGGTGTGAGTCATCATGTGCCGACGCAGACCTCCGCTCTCGCCAAATCCCTTCCCACAGACAGCACACCCGTAGGGCTTTTCCCCCGTGTGGATGCGCTTATGAGACTGAAGATTGCTGTTGTAGCCAAAGGTCTTGCCACAGACGTCGCATTCAAATGGCTTCTCCCCCGTGTGCGTGCGCTTGTGCATCTGAAGGTCGCAGCTGCGGCTGTAACCTTTTCCGCAGGTCTCACAGTTGAACGGCTTGTCCTCTAGGTGGGAGATCTTGTGGTAGTGCAGATTTTTGTTCTTCTTGAAACCTTTGCCACAAATGTCACATTTGAACGGCTTATCCCCCTTGACTGTTTTTTTTGTCAGCGGCGTCAGCTCATTGCTGATAGGAATCTTGCAGTACTGCGGCTCCTGGCTGGAAACCAGAGTTGTGCTTGTCGTCATGATCTGGGGATGGGACAAAATCAATAATTTCTTCATAGTTTCTCTATTACTCATTCAACATTACATTCTAATCTCTGAAACAACAAAAAATGCGCAACGTTTTACTCTTGAAACACTTTTTCTGCTGATGACTTAAACATCCAAAAACAAAATTGCTACTATATCTCTTACCACACCCGCTACCACTGTTTCCATATCTACCGTTTCAAATACTAACAATGCAGTGTAGCGCTGCCTCTAGAAGAAATGAGTAGCAGCACCATGTATTGCGGCAGTGAAATTTTTTGTTAAATGCAATTTTCCCTATGAAAGCTTAAAATTTCTGCTTTCTATACTGCTATAATTACCAACCTTTTTTCAGAAGTAAAAGCACTTTAAATAAGAGGCTTTCAAGCATTCTTGAGGAATATGGCATTTTCCCAAGTACACGTCTGTCGCAAAACGTCTCACTTTGCAGTGTCACTACACAAATCAATGGCCTCAAAATATTCCAATAAAAATCTCAAAATAGCCAAATATTAACATCAATTTTATTTTTTTTAGATGAAATTAGCAGGAGCCACGTAATGCCTTGAGCCAAAAACTAACTGAGATGATGTCTCATAAGATGACAACACCCAAGTTGCAAGTCATTTCAGACCTCCAGATCTAGCACTTACAACTTTATTATGATCTTCTAACTAAGCCGTGTTGGTAAGTAATCATGATTGTTATAATGATCACCTCAGAAGCTTTGGGGTTCGTGATAATCATGATTGTCATAAATACCACCTAAGCTTTGGTCTTCAGGATTATTATGGTGTAAAAACTTGTTGCAAATGTGTAGAAAACTTTGCAAAGTCCAACCTTAGATTTATTATTAACGATAAATCATTCACAAATTCAACATTTATTTACCCTGATTTCGACAATGCGGCAGAATCATAAGGCCTCAGGAAGACATTTCTTTTTTTCATTTTTGCAGCACGGTATGCAACGCTCTCAACAACAGAATTAAAAAAAAAAGAGCAACAAAACTGGAGTTCCTGGCATTAGAATTTCTTCTCGGGTAGCTAAGTCTTTATATTAATTTTCAAGGCCTTGCTTTTCACTTAATACCTGTTGCATCATATTTGTAGATATTTCCTGAAAGGTAGTAAAACACGCAGTCGTTTTGTGTCACATGCAACATAGTATCAATCTCGAATCCAAAAAGCACAGATTTAAGATGGCGATAATTATTCTCATAGACTCTGTCAAAGTCAGATCTAGGTAGATAAAACAGAAAAGACTCTAGATCTATTTGCAGTTCCTGTTTCAAACAAGAACTAGAATTTGAAACTCTTAGAGTAAAACTTTGCAATAGAGAAATCTCTTGCCACAAAGTAATTCTTTCATGATTATCCTCCAATTGCAGTTAACACTTAATTACCTACATTAACTACAGGGTTTTCTCCCCTAAATCCTGACTTTCTTTTCATTTCAATGTAGATTTGGGATTATGGTTGGAAAAAAATTATAACAAAAGTTTTAAAAACCCATGAAATTCATTTTAATTCCAAACACATGTACAAAAATAAATGTCAAAATGGAAAAAATGGTTTCCAATGTCCCAGCGATGCCACGCAAGTTGTTGGTCCTCACTAGGGGCTTGACTTTCTCCGCCTAGATCTAGATTTAGATTTAGGCCTAAGATTCAACTAATTCTACTAAATGCGAACCACTGCGCTAAGTTTCTGTTTTGTGTTTCAATAATTAAGCCTGTCGCCTCATCATCATTTATGTCATGGATCAAAAAATTCAGAGTTTTCATGAAATCCTCAGGATTGTTAAACCTAGCCTGTCTAGCAATGATCGCAGGATCGATAATTTCTGTGAAGTAAAAAATGCCTATAGGTATAAAATCAAACCAGAGGCATCATCAGAAAATGGGAAAAATCCGCCATCTATTCATTCATTGCCATCCATCTCCGTCTTCAGTTCATATGTCACTCGTCCTATACTTTGAGCCATTTTGTGAGTCTATCCAAAATCTTTTCAAGCTGCTTTTCCTGCCTTAGTGCTATGTTCTTCCTTCGATCATTCCCGTTGTAAAAAGATGTTTTCCAGTTTCTGTCTTATCACATGGCCAAAAATGGTTGCCCGGCGTTAATGTATTCTATTTATGAGCGACAGGCTAACAATTAGTCAGTGAAACATTGCTGCGGCAAGCACTCTGTTTTCAACTCTTGCACCGACTGTCTCAGTCTGACTGTGAGTCTCTTACCTGCGACTCGTGCAGCTGCTTGATGGAAGCCTCGTCCACCACCGGTTTAATGATGGTCGTTGGTTGGGGTGGGTAGTAACCAAGGTAGTCCATGTTGGTTGCAACACTTTCCTCACAGATTGGGACCTCAACACTCACAGATCACTGAACAAAAAAACAGAGTTATGTGAAATTTGGCCATTTCTAATTTTTTTTAAAAATTATCCAGTCAAAATATACATTTTCTAGAAACATTTGGCTTTTTACAGAAAAGATCAAACAAAATTAGGAGTTTTTCATCAATATTTGTTATGCAAACTAAATCTAGGTTAAAATCAAGAAATATTTTAGTGTTGAAGTAAAATTTTTTAAACGGCAATGATAGCTTTTATTTTGCTGGCCAGAGGTGTGTTCGGCAGAACAATTCAAGATAACTCATGAAGAGAAAAGTTTGTCATTAATTGTGAAAGGATATTATTATTATTATTATTAGTTTGTCAAACGTAACATGTGATGTTGCAGCAAATATGTATAGTACGACATGGTATTTTTTTTTTATAAATTTAAAACTTCGTAGTAACGGCTTAACGGACCTTTTAAAAAATAACAGCGACAAAATTACCGTGGGATTGTTTCAGTTATTTCCACAACACAGAACTTTGTGGCAAAAAAAAAAAAAAAGCAAAACCAAGGTAAAAAAGTGAATTTCTATCAAAAATTATGTTTTGAAAAAGCATTGTTGATTTACGCTACGTACATTAAATTTACATTATAACTACATTACAGCCTTGTAGCTGAGACTTCCCATGAATTTAAGTTTTTTTAACAATTTTCTTATTTCAGTAGGACTTGCGACTGGGTATGTTCGTTAAAGATATGATATGGGAAATAAAAATTATGATTATGAGGTATTTTTTTACCTGTACACCCCAAACGCATCGGCATTCAAAATGATGTTTTTCTGATAGATTTTGATGTGCTGAAGATGCATCTGAAGGTTTTTTTCGCCGCAAATAAATAGTTTTTGAAATATTTCACTTTTTAATATGGATTATTTCTTCTTTATTAACCTACTTTGCCGTACTGATTTGCTCGAGGTAGGTGCCTTTTTGCATATTAATTACTTCCGTCTTTCGCGCATGCGTATTACTTTCTTTTTAGTTACTCTTTGCGCATGCGCAACCGTTAATTGGCATGCGCAATTAAGGGCGCGTCTTTTGATCGATCGCGTCTCTTGATTCTGTCATTTCATTGTCTTTACTCAGAGGCTCAACAGCTAATGTGTATTGATCGTGATTGGCACTTACTTCATTGATTGTGACTTACTTCATGGCTCCTTGTGATAAGTGTTCTTTAGATTATTTTCAAGCTATTGCTGAATTTTACAATAACGACGCTAGAGCTTTAACATATTTAAGAGATCATAGTGTTTTACCATCAGAAGTTATTTGTCCAGATTGTTCTTCTCAGTGTAGTTACCGTGAGGATCAGCGTGTTTGGCGCTGTAGGAAGTCTAGTGTTATTCCTAAATCTAGTAAGCGACGGCGTTGTGGTTTTTCCGTCTCCGATTCTAAAGGAACATTTCTGGATCATACCTATATTGCCCCGTGGAAAGTTTTACTTTTTATTAACCATTTTCTTAGTCATTTGTGGGACCACAAAACTGTGATTTAAACTGTGGTTTAAATATATCTTCTAAGACATCTGTGGACTGGCGATCTTTTTGTAGTGAGGTTTGCAATAACTGGTTTTTAAACCAGGAGCAGATAGGAGGGGAAGGTGTTGAAGTTGAAATTGACGAGACCCAGTTTGTTAGGAGGAAGTACGAGAGGGGTAGACAATTGAACGACATTTGGCTGTTTGGTGGCATAGAGAGGGTTACTAAAAAAAGATTTGTGGTAGCTCTCACTGGGGAGATAGAAGAGAGGCGTAACAAAGAAACACTTGAGCCTTTAATTCTTAAATATATTAAGCCTGGTTCTATTATTTATAGTGACGGCTGGGGTGCCTATACAGGATTGGGGGATATCAATAATTATACACATAAGGTTATAAACCACTCTGAATATTTCGTAGATCCTGAGGATAGCACCATTCATACTCAAAACATTGAGCGGCTCTGGAGGGATATTAAAGAGTGGAGTAGGAGGCCCGGAGTGCGCTCTAAATATCTGCAGCAGTATTTAGCCCGTTATTTATTTGTTACTGGGACAGATGAAAAACATTTACTACATTCATTTTTGTCTCAGGCTGCTATTCTTTATCCTCCGCAGGGACTAAAAAAACACAGAGAGGTAGAGCGCAGTGAGGTAGAGGAAGATAGTGATTCAGAAGTGTTCGAAGTAGCTGAGACGGAGTAAAGGTAAGAGCTGTAGTTATAGTAATTTTTTTTTTTCGTAATATTTGCTGTTTCTTGTCTTTCCGAGTCATCTATACCTTGATTTGATCGTACCAGGGGGTTGAGGGGGGAATTCCCCCTCATTTTATAAATAAATACTTAGGGGGGGTGCGGGGGGTTTCCCCCCGCCGGATTTTTTACAATTATTTAAGGGGGGGGGGGTTCCCCCCCCACATTTTTTCCTTTATCCATTTTTTTAACATTCCATACAATTGCGAAAAAGTAGTACGTACGATCAGGGTCAAGGTCAAGGTCGACCGGAAAGACAAGAAACAGCACTCTGCGTAGAGTGGGTGTAGAAGTAAAAAATTACCGATTATGATACCTTAATTGGTTTTTTTTTAATTGGTAATTTATTGCTAGAAAATGATCTACACTTCTCCATGGAACGATCAAAGTTCAAACGAAGCCTAGTATGATATTGACAGAGTATAGTACCCCTTCGGAATTCCTTCTCTTAATTGAACATTAATTTTGAAAAAGAATTTGGGAGTGAGTGGATATACACTAATGAGTAAAATTTGTAACTGAAGGTACAAAAAAAAAAACGGGTGTAACTGTGATTTGAGCCCTTAAACTCACCGAACAGTATTTCTTTTTTATGTTTTTATAGTCTAGTTAAAGTCTTGGGGACAATTTTATTGTGATCATCCATTCTTAGTTAGACTTGAGCTTGACTTCACTGAAGTGGATCTCTAGGTGATTACAATCCTATCTAGATTTAGAATCTTGACTAGATCTAGATCTAGATCTAGAATCTAGAATCTAGGCCTAAATCTAGATCTAGAATCGAGATTCTAAATTACAAGATAAAAATATGAATATTTCACGGAATAACCCAGACCTAACTCTAGATCAGTATATGATTTGAAAAAAAAAAAAAAAAAGATTTTACAGACTTCCTCTTTAATTCTAAGAACAGGTTCTTATCTCAGCTAAAATCGATGGCACGAAATGTCTCGTCTCATAAGAT
>JAWDGP010000473.1:0-5000 GCA_033675545.1 Elysia crispata
AAGGAGATGGAGATGGAGAAGGAGAAGGAGAAGAAGAAGAAGAAGAAGAAGGAGAAGAAGAAGAAGAAGAAGAAGAAGAAGAAGAAGAAGAAGAAGAAGAAGAAGAAGAAGAAGAAGAAGAAGAAGAAGAAGAAGAAGAAGAAGAAGAAGAAGAAGAAGAAGAATTTTATTACTAAATACATCGCCATTAAACAAGAATGAGAATCTTCTGAAATAATAAACGTGCCTTCTATAAACAGATACTAAACAAAAAGGATTTCGCGATAAAACATTAGATCTCAACTTGCTAGTCATCGGTACTGAAATTTTTTATTATTTTATTTATTTATTAATTTTTTTAATTTTTTTTTAAATTTTTTTTTGTTTATTTATTAATTAATTAATTAATTAATTAATTTATTTTTTTATTTTTTTATTTTTTTTTTTGGGGGGGGGGGGAGGTGGGTGATTTGAAGGTTAAAGATAAACAAAATTACAAATTTAAGCTATTTGGTTAATTGTCAATAACAAATTCATTATCTCTCGTCTCCTATAGTTTTTTTTAAATTTATCTTGCTTTGAGCGGACTCATTTCTCTTTATCTTCCCTTCTGAAATGTTAAAATTGAAACATGTTACCTTGATAGGGATTTAAGAGTGCAGGGTCATGTCCATGGAAAATATTTTTTTTACCCTGAAGATATCGCAACTTTAACCTGGAAACAGAGAACACAAGTTCCTCACCACTCCATGTCTAATATTTTCGGCCTTTGTTTGTTTAGATCCGGAAATCTTTAAAAGTAAAACACAATCTGATGGCGGCCAATACCCTTTGACTTTGACCATGTCTTGGTCCAGCCTTATATCTGCTTCTCTCCTCTCTCATGTTCTTTACCTATTGAATAGAATGTTTTAAAACTTTCCTAACGTTTGTTCTTTTCTTATTGAATAGAATGTTTTAAACTTTCCTAACGTTTGTTCTTTTCTTATTGAATAGAATGTTTTAAACTTTCCTAACGTTTGTTCTTTTCTTATTGAATAGAATGTTTTAAACTTTCCTAACGTTTGTTCTTTTCTTATTGAATAGAATGTTTTAAATTTTCCTAACGTTTGTTCTTTACCTATTGAATAGAATGTTTTAAAACTTTCCTAACGTTTGTTCTTTACCTATTGAATAGAATGTTTTAAACTTTCCTAACGTTTGTTCTTTACCTATTGAATAGAATGTTTTAAACTTTCCTAACGTTTGTTCTTTACCTATTGAATAGAATGTTTTAAATTTTCCTAACGTTTGTCCTTTACCTATTGGTTAGAATGTTTTAAACTTTCCTAACGTTTGTTCTTTTCTTATTGAATAGAATGTTTTAAATTTTCCTAACGTTTGTTCTTTACCTATTGAATAGAATGTTTTAAAACTTTCCTAACGTTTGTTCTTTACCTATTGAATAGAATGTTTTAAACTTTCCTAACGTTTGTTCTTTACCTATTGAATAGAATGTTTTAAACTTTCCTAACGTTTGTTCTTTACCTATTGAATAGAATGTTTTAAATTTTCCTAACGTTTGTCCTTTACCTATTGGTTAGAATGTTTTAAACTTTCCTAACGCTATCAGTCTCTCCTGTGCCTTGTCATCCGACTTGACCCATGCTTAAAATACTAATTTTCATTCTTTTCATTTCTTATTTGATGTTGTCTTGCTTTCTATTTTCTAACATTGTTCTAACATTGCATAACTATAGTTGTTTTTAATGTCAATTATGCGCGTAAACGGTTGGTGGCCATCGTGGGAGAGAGAGGAGAGAGAGAGAGAGAGAGAGAGAGAGAGAGAGAGAGAGAGAGAGAAGAAGAAGAAGAAGAAGAAGAAGGGGGGGGGGAGAGAGAGAGAGAGAGAAAGAGAGAGAAGGAGTATGTTTGTATTAAGAGTCGACTAATTATCAGATTCTACATTTCTTGAAAAGCAGTCAGTATAAAACGGGATTCAAGTAAGATAATTAGAAACCGAGTTACGGTTCGTTTAATTCCCTGTCAACACACCGTCCTCGCCAAATAGTGCAAACAGCCAAAGGTGGAATAAATAACAGGTCAATAATTTTTTTTTTTTGCGCCTAGTTTTAGAAAACCATAAACTTCACAATCTGCTCATCTTTTTAGTGTAATAATCTAGGGTTCCTGATGGGTCCAGCAAGCAGTCCAGTCCGCATGTCTGGACAGTCTCCACCGTCTTGAAATACCAGCATATATTTATTTATGTTATCGTTGTTGCTTTTGCTGTTGCTTTAGTTGGTATTGCTGATCCTTGTTGTTATTGATGATGATGAAGTGGTGACTTCTGTGCTGGTTGTCAATGGTGATTATTCCTTATTTTTCCCTCCCCTCCCCCCCCCTCTTTTTTCAGCAAGTTATGAGATTGAATTTATTTGAAGCTTTCAATCCTTTTTCCTTCTTTCTTTTTAGTGAAATACCAGCAACTAGACTGTATGAAATAAGTGTGGAGAAAAAATATCATTTTAAAAACAAAAAAACATGAAGAAACAAAACGACCCAAAATATTTTAAACACAAACTCAAACTAATAGCACGTTTTCAGAACTGCATCTAGAAACATGCATAGCACTCGAATGTTTAATCATTTTATTTTTTTTTTGTATCCGACAGTATCATGGCAATTTACCTTTTACTGCTGTTGACGAAGTCACGTTTAGTCATTCAGGACTACAATGTGAGTTAGGCTGAAGTCAGAAAGAAGAACAAATTTCAGTTTCACTTACGTTTTTTTTTCTCGGAATAAAACTTCACTTGTCTGACGATAAGACCAAGCATTGTTGGAAAATTTCTAGACATGAGAAGGGCACCCAATTCATGGTACTCTTCATGATAGGGACAACAGCGTGCTGCCTCTGATTAGTATCAACCCCAGAGATTATTTTTTGCATTCATTATCATCTGAATTTTGTTATGATTTTAAGACACAAAGTTCCATAAAGTGACCTGTGTATATTATTTTATTTACGTAAATTTAACTTTCGTTTTAGATAAGAATTTTGAGAGTCCAATCTGCCCTCGTTAAAAACAACATGAAATCTCAACCTCCACTTTTGCATGTTTCATTTTCCTCTGGTTTTTTGGATGACCTCTTTGTGCTATATAGAATCTCTTTTAAAATGTTGATTAATAATGTCTGACCATCAACGTTTTATTCCTCCAATAATCATGGCTTTTCCCTTAAAGAGAACTAGTGAAGCTCCAGCAAAACTACCTTTGAAATTTTCCATAACGCTTCATTGTATTGCATGCTTTTATCCTTCTTATAGACGTGGAATATCAAGCAGATATTAATCATGTGCAGATCTGCCACTGCTGTTCATCTTGGATTATAAGGATTTCAGGGAACTTTTGTCCTTTGCCCAGTTTTATCCAACTAGGGATCCTAGGCTAGTGTTGCTATCTTTCAGGTTCCTCATTGCACCTCACTGTAAAGACTCGGTCACGGTGCCTTTAGTGAACAGGACTATTTCACACGTGTGGAATAAATAGAACTGAATACAAATACAAACTGGACTAAATTAGGCCTAATCTTAAACCCTTTCATAAATAGGAACAAAAAAAAGTAATAAAAAACCAAGATAATTGCCTATTTATAATCTGCTTCATGAATGTCGACAGCTATGTGAAAAAAAATAAAAGATCTGCCCAGAGATACAGCCCCGGGCAGGGGAAGTCTCATGTCCTGTACATAACTGGAGTAGGTGGTTAATTTTGTGGAATCCAAACTTATTAATAGTTCTTACTCAAAGTTTATTACCATAATAGGTGTGAAAAAAATGCGCAGCTATAAATTCCTTAAAGGCTCCATTGTGCTTTTTTGGGAGGATTCGCAACTCGCAAGTCTTTTTCTATGGGTTTTGAAAGATCTTAAAATGAAACTGGAAAATACATAATAAATCGATTTCTCCTATCTAAAACTGATCAGTTTTTTAGAGCCACGGGGCCTTTGTTTTACTGACCACAGGATCGTGAGGAAAACAATGGGTTTTCGTGGTCCCAAGAGTTGAACAGCTGCCTGTGATCTAAAGGTAAATACACTACAGGTTCAAAACTCATGTGGCAAGTAAGACTAGCGCTTCATAGTCGATCACATAGTACTAGAGAGAATGTGTCAGGTTAATCAACTTACAGATTAAACAACAAACCAATCAACAGATCAAAGCAGTTGATTGATCTATCTATCTAGCTATCTGTCTGTATTTCTATCTAACTATCTATCTATCTATTTATCTATCGATCTATCTATCGATCTATTTATCTATCTATCTTTATATATATATATATATATATATATATATATATATATATTCTACCTATCTATATTTATATATATATAAAATTATATATATATATATATATAATATATATATAGATAGGTAGATAGATAGATAGATAGTATAGATAGATAGATAGATATATAGATAGATAGATAGATAGATAGATATAAATAATTATGAAATACCTGGACCAAGGCCTTGCCATGACACTGGTGTTTCGAGCTCTGTTGCTCTCATCAGGCGGCTGTGGTGAAGTGACGACATTCTTGAGCAAGAAACGTTTTTTATGTACACAGAAGGAGAAGATTTCCTTTCTTCGCTTCAGCGTTAATTTCTCCGTTAATATACTTATCTTTCTTTTTCAGCAGAGGCAACAGACTACTACTCGAAACAAAAGCCAAAAAAAAACCAAAAAAACGACGAATCATAATAAACTCTGCAACTGTCGGCAAAAAGAAACTTGTCCACAGAAGGAAAGTGCTTATCAAAGTGTGTTGTTTACAAAGCAACAGTAACAGAAATAGGAACTAACGGACAAGAAACCTCTATTGGACTCACAGACAAGTGGTTCAAAACTAAATGTAATCTACATAAATCGTCCTTTAAACTAGAACATAAGAAATCAAACACATCTGTAAATGATCATATTTGGAACCAGAAGGATAAGAAAGCCAAGCACAATGTTGAATGGAAAATACTG
>JAWDGP010000473.1:7500-30000 GCA_033675545.1 Elysia crispata
GCTTTAGTCTCCGTATGCCAGTCGTAGACATGTTTTTGTATCGAGGCCTCACTTCCAAATGGCGACTCTTCTGGTATTTTGTTAAAACATATGGGGAAAAAAAGGGTTGACATAAAGGGCAAGATTCAGAATTAAATTCGAGGCTCTTCATCAATAAGAAAGTTACTGAGAATTTTATTCTGCTCTTTGAACTTTCATGAGCTGGTTATTGTCGTGCTATTTTTTTAAAAGACTTACACCTGTCAGAGTTAGCCAACTTATAAAAGACGGGAACTCCTTAGATTGATTTATTCAGAGAAAACTGAAAAGGCGAGAATTCCATAGATTGATTTATTCAGAGGAAGCCGAAAAGACGAAAACTCCGTAGATTGATTTATTCGGAGGAAACCGAAAAGAACTTCTAAAGGTTTAGTTTTTCTAGAGCTCTCAGACTCCCAACCAAATCTAGGAGCGATAACAAATTAGATCTAGCACTTCTCAAGCACCAGGATTCAGTTACTCCATGTTTCTTTCAAAAGGGAAAGAAAATGTCATTTACACCTGTCTAATGAAACAATCAATACAACATCGGACATAGAGAAAAAAAAATTTTTTTCTAAATGATCTTACTTTGAACAAATATAGTGTGAGATATTTTGAATACACGGGTCAAGACTTGGTGGACAAATCTAGCATAACAACCCTTTCTGTCGTTATGTGAAACATGGTCCATTTTACTTCGCTTATGAACCCAATGTACTTTTAAGCTACAGTTTGCTTTCTGAGCTATCATATCAATCATTATGAATATAGTAACCCTTGTTGTTGTTGTTGTTGTTGTTGTTATTGCTAATAATAATTCAAATAATTAAGTAAATATTAATTTTTGAAAAAAAATATAATAAATCATAATAATAAATATAATAATAATAATAATAATAATAATAATAATAATAATAATAATAATAATAATAATAATAATAATAATAATAATAATAATAATAAAACAGTTATAAGGATCGTTAAGTTATAAGCATAGCTATTACATCAATTCAGTTGTGAACTAGTCTTAGTTCAAGTTCATAAAGCCAGAAAAGGGTTCGGATTCCTCAGTTTATTGACAACATGTGGTTTTTCACACGTAGATCAGGTGATAATTTTGTGGAAAAAATCTTCTCAAAGATTCATGTGATCTGCTGAGGGTTTAAACTTTAAGAATCCTTGTCCTCCGAAAGTAGAGGATTTATTTCTGAACCACGACATCACCGGATAAGTTTTTGTTTCTTTTTTTTTTTTTTTACAAGGATAAGAGTGTAAACTTTATAATCTAACCATGAACTTATTTCTTTTCGTCTCCTAAGCGGCTCAAAACATTTCACGTTTAGCGCTAAAGCTTTGTCAATCATCAAGATAAACAAATCAGCCGGCATCACATGGCCGTGAGTCACGGGTCAACGGCAGTTGGACGGTGTATACGTGCGAAATGGTCCCTAACTTGTAGCAAGACACATGACGGTTCTCAATTTGGACGTTCAATCAGTTTTGTCCTACTCTTAAACCTATTTCCTTTACTGTGTCCTTTGCGGCATGCATTGCCCTTAGCAGTTACCCGTTATGAATGCCTGTAAACCCTCAGCTCCTGTGTATTGTATGTAAGCCGCACACTGGTGACAGAACTTGATGCCTGATACACATTAATATGAATAAAAGTAATTTGAAATTTCTTTGCGAAATAATGGTATGCATGTTTTAACGTGTGATTCTTAATTATATGAATGTCAAGCTGATGTTGCCTTACACGTCTGGCAAAAAAGGGTATTAGAGTTTGGAGCATGAGGATAAGGTTGTACACTGGTTACTACTCTGGGGAAGATAGCTGTAAAAAGTTATTTCTGGTCTCTCCTATATTATTTTCTTAAACCTATTCAAAATGTGTTTTAGGTAATTTTTATTCTCGGTTTTTATTTCTGCGAACGTCACTCTTTACGAGGCGCCAGTAATCTCTAAGTGTCGCTTTTTTCCGTTTACGAAAATTATCATATTTACACAGAGCGCTCAATTTGTCTTACGATATTTTTAAACTATGCGCCTGTTTGTTAACAATTCTAGTTTTGTTATGGTTTCTTCACAATTCTAGTTTTATTATGGTTTGTTCACAATTCTAGTTTTGTTATGGTTTGTTCACAATTCTAGTTTTGTTATGGTTTGTTCACAATTCTAGTTTTGTTATGGTTTGTTCACAATTCTAGTTTTGTTATGGTTTGTTAACAATTCTAGTTTTGTTATGGTTTGTTCACAATTCTAGTTTTGTTATGGTTTGTTCACAATTCTAGTTTTGTTATGGTTTGTTAACAACTCTAGTTCTGTTATGGTTTGTTCACAATTCTAGTTTTGTTATGGTTTGTTCACAATTCTAGTTTTGTTATGGTTTGTTCACAATTCTAGTTTTGTTATGGTTTGTTCACAATTCTAGTTTTGTTATGGTTTGTTAACAATTCTAGTTTTGTTATGGTTTGTTCACAATTCTAGTTTTGTTATGGTTTGTTCACAATTCTAGTTTTGTTATGGTTTGTTAACAACTCTAGTTCTGTTATGGTTTGTTCACAATTCTAGTTTTCTTATGGTTATGAACATCTCTTGCGGCGACGAGAGCTAACGAAACCTACAGTAACAGTAACTGGGGAGCATTCTATATCTATAAAACAATATTACTGTCTATTAAATTAAAAAAAAATTAAAAGAACTGGAAGTTAGGTTCTATAACTTAGATGATGAAGCTTATGAAAACAAAAACAGTTATATGATCAGCTCATCAGATGCGTCGATTTAATGTTATAGTTTGAGATATCATAAATCTCCCGGCATTTTTTTTTTTGGTTTTGCCAGGCGAAAGAAGTTCAAAAAGTAGAAAAATCGGTTGTGGGTGGAAAGAAAAGAAACATCATGTTGAAAAACGTTCTTGTTGAATGGCATGCAATTTATCCTTAAGATTATGAGTGACCTGCTTGTTAATTTATTATTACTGATGAAGATAACTTAATATGTGCAAAATTGTAGGTTATCAGATCAGAGATTGTATTCACTTGAATAACCTCGAGTTTTAGCGTCAGGTGACCAAACACGAAACAATTACCGCTCTAGATGGACAAAACATGACTTAATAGAGCACCGTATTTTGAGAGATTTCGTTAACAATGGCCGTGATAAGAAAAAAAAATACAATCCTATTTTGTTGAAAGTTTATAAGTGGAGTATATTGCCAGCGGGCTATTGTGTACGTTATCACTTATTGTGAACGTTATCACTTATTGCAATAATCTCTTCAGTGATTGCCTTTATGCGCTAATATAGAATCCTTTCTAATTTTCTAAGCTTATCTTTTACAAATTGGGCCCAATTTCTATGAAACTCTTCCTCTTTGAAAAAAGATCGTAGTTTTAAAAACGTACCTTAATACACAACTTTTCGACAGAGCATTAATTTAAAACCGTTTTATGTTGCTGTCACACTACGACTCAATGTGTCATACTTATTCTTGATTTTCTAATGACTAAAAGAGCGTGGTTTGCTGCTACAGTTACCGAAGTATTGACACTCAGTTGATTCATCTATCAAGAATTTTAGGAATTAAAAGTTTCTATTACTCCCCGTTGATGCAACCATGGCATTAAAAATGCATGTTAAGAATGTAAGCAGTTTGCAACTCTCTTACTATAGGTCAACTTATGGATTATCGCACATACTGGAATATTAAATCGGATAATTATCTTTTTCCTCTAAAACATATTCATCCAGTTCCAATATACAAAAAAAGAAATACGAAATCTCGCTCGATATCACAAGCAGTCAGCACAAGACAAAGTCCAAAGCTTTTAACTCTAACGTGTAATATTTAGCTAGGACAGCATTTGTTTGTAATTTAGGAAACTTTTCATAAATGAGACACTCAAAATACCATGGTGTAAGAAATAAATTATTATTTCTATGTCTTAGTTTAGTCTGAACTAAAAAAAAAACTAAAATTTTACAAACCTGTAACCTCTGATCATCTTCTCAGGTAATGAGTTTTATTTAAATCACATAACGCCCAGTAAGAGAAGAAAGTTTTTAATCTTTTTAATACACTTGGTACAATTTTGCTATTGGGGAAGCATAAAGAATAATTATTTTGAAGAGTTTGCTCCCTTTCTTCTTTGCATTCTTTTTAGACGCTCTTTTCAAATTTTAAAGTATTTTTTTTACATAAGAGGCTCCTTTATTTCTTTTTGTTGAGTTGCAACTTTTCTGTTTGACGTCTGCTTTCAATTTTACATGGTTACACCCGTGTTTGCCTTGAAACTCAGAGAGCTTAAAGTGCAGCGAGGCGTATCGCTGACCGAAGATGACTGTGGCCCTGTATGTTTCCTTACATGTCTGTAGCAGATAAATACATGTATGTTTCCTTACATGTCTGTAGCAGATAAATACATGTATGTTTCCTTACATGTCTGTAGCAGATAAATACATGTATGTTTCCTTACATGTTTGTAGCAGTGAAGCTGCCGAGGTCTAATCAGAGACATGGGCAGCACTTTCAGGCGATCTGTTTTAAATCATAGATTCATGCGGTCTATAGAGTTTTTGGTGACACTGTCGTCTCGTCGTCTCAGTATCAGAAACAGATTTAAACAGTTATGATTTCAGAAAATTAAATTTTGATGATGACTTTTGATGTTTCTTCTGATTTGCACTTTGTAAGAACTTATCTGTGTACGTTTCAGAAAAGAAAGATGTATAGAGCAGAACTTTTTATTGTGTCATTATCATCGATAAGCTAGTAAAAAAAAAAGTGACTGAATTATGAATTTTGTAAAGATCTGATTTCGCATACTGTTAATGTTGCTGTCAGAATTTATGATAAATAAAATATTTATATTTTCTAATCTTATTCAAATCACTTCAATAAAGTTAGGGTAAAGTTCTCAACATTTTCCTCTTGACATTAGCTAAACTTTGAAATATTATTGAAGTAGTCGGTCATAACCTTACAGCACCAATCATTTTGGTATTTCAACAGGAAAAAAAGGAAAAAGAAACTGGACTTTTGCATTGATCTAATATAATGAATTTTGTACTGGATAAATAATAAAAAAAAAACCGACTCATTGTGTGATTATCTTTTGATTTGTTGTTTTTCCCCCTTGGTCTCACTAAAAAGATTTTTCAATTCTTCCGGCGTTCTGGCTATAAGGGGGAATTAGATTGCGGCCTCTGCAAATTGGTATCTAAACAGTTGACAGAAGACTGGCGTGTGTGTTGCGCTAGACAATTACAGCTTTTTTTTTTCTATTCTTATTGAATTGAATGTCACGAGATTTTCCTTACGAGTTAAGCTTTGGATAAGACTGCGACAGACGCAGTAGAAACAATTTCCTCGCCTATTGGTCTAGTTCAGAGACACTCGGTTCACATACTTAGGCGACGTATAATTTAAAACACTTCAGAGCTACCAGTCAGCCATCCGTAAAAAAACAGTGTGTCTTGACACTTGTGCCACCTGACGGGGTGATCCAGGTCGGCGCTAGCGAGGTGTGTCAGGACCCCAACGATCTAATCTACCTGTACATACTGACCTCTCTGGTTAGGGCATGGGACACACAGTCAGGGATCGAAATTTATAATCTGTGATGGAGTTATCGCACGGCTAGAACTCGCTGGGAACGGGACAGCCCTGTTATTGAAGGTGTGCTTTGATTGTTGTCTAGATAAGCGGCGATATCGCAAGATTGAGATAATTCGCAACGAACGAAGTCACTGAAACGTTTGAGCATGTAAGGCAGTTTGAAAAACACTGTGGAGCCAAGATCAGTTTTATATAGCGTCGACTGGATTCATTATTTGGATAGAGGTGTTTATGTCCTGGTATTATTATTATTATTATTATTATTATTATTATTATTATTATTATTATTATTATTATTATTATTATTATTATTATTATTATCATCATCATCATCATCATCATCATCATCATCATCATCATCATCATCATCATCATCATCATCATCATCATCATTCTTCTTCTTCTTCTTCTTCTTCTTCTTCTTCTTCTTCTTCTTCTTCTTCTTCTTCTTCTTCTTCTTCTTCTTATTATTATTATTATTATTATTATTATTATTATTATTATTATTATTATTATTATCATTATTATTATCATTATTATCATTATTATTATTATCATCATCATCATTATCATCATCATCATCATCATCATCATCATCATCATCATCATCATTCTTCTTCTTCTTCTTCTTCTTCTTCTTCTTCTTCTTCTTATTATTATTATTATTATTATTATTATTATTATTATTATTATTATTATTATTATTATTATTATTATCATTATTATTATTATTATTATTATTATCATCATCATCATCATCATCATCGTTATTGTTCTTCTTCTTCTTCTTCTTCTTCTTCTTCTTTTTATTATTATTATTATTATTATTATTATTATTATTATTATTATTATTATTATTATTATTATTATTATTATTATTATTATTATTGTTTTGTTGTTGCTGTTGTTGTTGTTGTTATCATTATTATTGTTGTTTTTATTATTATTATAAGCCTATTATTGTTAATTTTTCGGTAGTCAATTTCGCTGCATTTGTTCGCAAAGGTTCTCTGCTCCGTTTGATAGGTG
Organism: Elysia crispata; assembly: GCA_033675545.1. Classification (NCBI taxonomy): domain Eukaryota; kingdom Metazoa; phylum Mollusca; class Gastropoda; family Plakobranchidae; genus Elysia; species Elysia crispata. Next base: position 14,171 of record JAWDGP010000473.1, read on the forward strand.
TGAACAGTATTGCTTAGTGGAGGATATAATCCATGCTAGTGTCGGATGCTGCTCTTGATTTAAAGGAAACTTGTTTGTGCTTGGCGTCATGCAAAGAGTAATCTGAGGCATTCTCAATACTTGATACTGCAGGATCGACACTTATTTTGTCATTGTGCTTTTTTTAATCACTTTTCGATTGTGTTATTGTGTAAGTAGATACTATTTTCCTTGGTTCTTATCGATTTGTGTTCTGAAAAGTTTCAATTATTTGAAGTTTTTGAATTTTCTTTAAAGCTGCAGACTATATCAAACCAAAACGAACATATGTTCGTTCACTCCTAAGATTGAGCCAAGAATGAAAACAAATTGTGGAAAATAAACGGTAATACTGCCATGAATAAAAACACAAAGCTTGAACTTGATGTAAGTTTTAGTCATCCTGACTTTAGATAGTGTTCAATCTTAACAAATTTTTTAATACATATCTTTATTGATGGTGTAAAACAAAACAAAATGAGGTAATAAATTACAATTGGTAACTAGTGTAGAAAGCGCTCAACGAAAACGCTAAACCAATCGTGTCATTCGGTGCTTTGGATATTGCCAAAAACAAATGAGCCATCAAGACTTTCGACTGTGGAGCTGCTGGTTAAGAAACAAAGGATAAGTAATACCAGAACACCATTATCAGGCGCGGACAAAATTCCACACGAATACAACCACTGGGGTAGGAATTAGGCCTGCGCGCGGTACAACTAACTGGAACTCAGCGATGGAGCAGAATCGTCAACAGACTTACAGCAACGCTGCCAGCAACTACATCAACACCAACAGTGGCGGTGGTGGTGCAGCCAAGGGTATGCCGACCATAGTGGAAATCAGTGAACACAGTACGTTATAAGCGATCTATTTTTTTGTTATTTGTGGCGATTATTAAATGTTTCAATTAAGAGAATGAAAGAAACAAATCTAGCTCAAACCAAAAAAAAAAAAAAAACCAGAAGTTAGTAAGATTCAGAAACTGATTTAAGATCTGTATGTCATTCATAGAAAATCATAGTGATCACTTGCTTCCATTGAAAATTTATATTAGATTCATTCTCGCAATCTGAGTGGACAAAAGTTTTGAACAGTGGCTCTATTCTTTGGGGTGTGCAAGAATATCAGTTACACTATTCATTAAATCTCAACGACAGACCTTATGTTACCAAAATGACTATAATTTTTCCACCAGTGAATGCAGTGGATATTTTAAATGCTTTGCTCCCTACATTATATTACATACCTTTTTAAGTTTTACATCCAAATTCAAGATTACACATTAAATACATTTTTTTTTATTTTCACTTTTCCAGGGATTAATAAAAACAATTATTTAATCGTTTGACTCTTTAAAAGTAGAGAGAACAATTACTTTTTATTAATCAAATTTCTCTTTATTGTGTTGTTGAATTTAGCTCCACATATATTTTTCAAATTGGTCTAAAACCTAAGTGGGTAAAACACTTCTACAGAGACTCCCTTTGCTTTACAGAAGATCAATCGATCGATACTTGAAACGATCAATCAACCATCTAATCAATCAATTAATCCATAAATCAGTCGACGCACTAATTGGTTAATCGATAAATCGATCAGTCAACCAAGTTGTTAATTATTCCATTAATTAATCATTCAATCAATCAGCCGATTAATTAATCAATCAACCAATTAATTAATAAATCTATCAGTCAGCCAATCAATTAATCAATCAGCCAACCATTTCACTATGTCATTGAAAGAAATTTTGCAGCTCTATTTTGGTAACATTTCATCGTGTTGTTAGCACTCTTTTATGTGTATGTCATTCTAAAAACTATCCACGCCCGTATCACTAGAATGTGTCCGCATCGAAATCTAAATTTTAAATTTTATGTAAGATTTTGCAACTACTGATGTTTGAACTGAATATGTGTAATATCATCTGAGGTGAATAGAAAGTTGTGTGCGAAATAGATAGATGTAAAATAATATTGTATGACACTTCATTCGTCCAAGCTGGATTTATCGTGGGCAAAAGGTTAAAGGATAGAGAAGTGTAAAACAAATGTTATAGATTGTTGGCTCCAAAAACTTAAAAAATCTCGGCATCATTGAAATGCGTGATCTTTGCTTGTAAAGAATTTAGCTTAATAATTGAGAATCAATATCCATCATTTTGAGACAGCAATGGCATATACAAACACATAAAAACAATTTTCACCAAAATCTCCTTTTTTTCTGTTTGTTTCCATCGCCCCTCTCTCCCTAGGTACACCCTCTTCAGGTTATAATTCTCCCGCGCCAAGCTTCAACCAGCAACATCCTTCCCCTCCCAATCACCCTCCCCCTCCCCCTCCTCCGCCTCCCCCGCCTTCCACCATCACACAACGGGAGAATGAAATCCTCACCGTTGACCGGAAGTGGAAAGTGGAGCTGGAGATTGCTCACAGGCTCTCTACAAAGGATGAGTCATCCAGGTGAGGTCAAGACTGATAGCTTCTGTTTTCCCGCCTTTCAGCTTCCCGAGAGAGTGACATTAGCACGTTATGGGCGTGGTTGATAAATTCTAATGCAAACCCAGTCAGCCACAAACGGTTGCATGGAGATTGTTTAACGTTTGAGGAAGCCCAGGTTTGTGAAAATGAAAGAGAAAATTAATTTTGTCAAGTGATGAGACATATTTTTTTTTGTGAAGACATCTTTGGAGGTTAGTGTATCTTAGAGGGGCAGAATAACAGGCAGCCATCGAGTTATTCGCTGATCGGTTGCGGGCAGGAAAGGACTTGCAATGTGAGAGGCCACGGTTATAGTCCTAGATAGAGAAGTCCGAAGTGCTGTTACAGGTCACAACCTATTCATTTACTTCTGGTTCTTTCTGTCTCTCCATTTCTTCCTTTTTTCCTTGTCTTGTCACTCTCTCTCCCTTCTCTCTCTCTTTCTATCTCTCTTTCTCTCTCTCAGTCTGTCTGTCTGTCTGTCTGTCTGTCTGTCTGTCTCTCTCTCTCTCTCTCTTTCTCTCTCTCTGTCTGTCTGTCTGTCTGTCTGTCTGTCTGTCTGTCTGTCTGTCTGTCTCTCTCTCTCTCTCTCTCTCTCTCTCTCTCTCTCTCACTCTTTCCCTCTCTGAGTATCTAAGAACAGTGTAAATGTTGATCTGATCCTTCACACCTGGGTGTGCATGTGTGTGTCAGTCTCTTTCTCTCCCCCATCTCTATAATATCTCTATTTCTGTATACGTCCGTTTCTCTCTCTGTCTATCGCCCTCCTGTCTCACACAAGCTCACTGTCTTCCTGCTTGTCTTTCTTTCCCTCTTCGAGTATCTAAGAAAATTCAGATCTTCCCTCTCACAGCTAATTGAATATAGGAAAGACAAACTGTATCAGAAAGTGCTTCCTTGGCCAAATATTTTTCAGGGTAGACAGCGAAAAAAATGAAAACCAATGCTTTTTCATGCCGATGTACATTTTTTTGGTTGCCAATGCATAAAATATAATATTAATAAGCACATATTTTTTTGAAATTCTCGATACATTTTTTTTTTCATTTAAAAATCATATTGCAATGTTGTAGGAACCCAAAAACCAGGCTATAGATCACTGAATGTAAAGTTAGGCTGATCATAAATTCATAGATCTATTTTTAAAACCTGTGCTTTCGTTTCCGTCTTCTTAGGGTGAATCTAAAAAAAAAAAACCTGTTATTACCAAAAGATTTTACTCCAAGTCTTTACACTTTTAAAGCAATTCTTTAAGTATGGCATACTAAAAGTTTACTTTCGGCCTTGGCCAAACATGCTCTTTTTTCCAAAAGGAAAACAAATACAGAATTGCATTGTTTTTCACAAGTCTACCAGATCTATTATTTTCAATACAGTAAGAAGATTTAAGCTGTTACAAACATTTAACTTTCAACCTTAGCATAACTATACTAAATATGCTTTCTTTGAGTTCAAGTTTTCTTATTCTTGATGTTAAGAATATAAGAATCTTTTAAAAGATTTATTACAATCAGTTTCATCACATTTTAATAATTTTCTCACAATTGTATGATTTTTCATGTCAAACCTTTTTAGTATGGCATTTTACAAATCTACCATCAACGTCCTGGCCAAAAAAAAAAACTAATGCTTCAAGATCAAAGGTCATCATGTGCATTTTTTTATATCTTCATATTCTAAAAATGTATAAAATGTATTTAAATAAAGAAAAGAATCTCATATATATATATATATATATCAAAGTAATAGAGATAGAACGAACAAACTTTAGATCATAACAGCGTATAAGGTTAGATCAGAACCAAGCTATAGCACAAGTTCCATCTTTTATTCTTTGACTCTTAGTTTCTCTTTCATGATGAATTTGTTTTAAAGACACTGCTTGTTTCTGAAGGTTATGAATTCTTTTGATTTTAATGTTCATTAACAACAGTTAAAATACGACGCACTAAAAATTATTATAAAATTATTAGAAATGGCCAAGAATGGTTCTCTCCTCCCGCCCCCTCTTTCTTTTTTTTTTAGGATATGCTGGTATCTAGCAAGCTTACTCTATAAAATATATCAAAGGTTAATTATTGTAAAGTTTAAGGAGAAATAAACCAGAGTTCAGGTGAAAGACGGGATTGTGAACCACATTGTTTAGAACAGGCTATTCTCTTCAGGTTTAAGTTTTTAAATTCCTTTTTTTTTTCTTTAACAATAGTATTAAAATTTCTTTCAAAATCTCCCACGAGATTTCCTATTTCATGTGTTTTCGATAATTTTAGGAGCGCTTTACTTTTTTCTAGATTAAACATTACCTGAAAGTTTGTTGTAGTAAAACTGGATCAATTTTACATAAGATTCAATGGTTTTCAATTATTGAGCGTTTTTGTGTTTTTTCTTTCCCGCAAATTAAATGTTCAAAAAATACTTGACATAATGTACATACAATGAATGAAATGTTTTGAAACTTAAATAGGAAATGAGCACAGTCGCATGTAGTTTTAGATTATTCAAAGCTTTAGAGCATTTCTTTTCAGTAAAACCAATGCATCTCCCAATCTCTTTGTTTTGTAGTTTTATTTAGATGAAAGTACGCAAAAAAAAATTTTTTTTTTTTGCTATTTCACGAAATGGTGTGAGTAGAATGTTGGGGCGGTTTTTATTTTGCTTAATTTTATTTTTATCTTTTTTTTGTCTTTTTTCTTTAATTCCCTATATCGTGTAAAGTTAATTTGAAAACGTGAAACAGCAGTGACGTGCGCTGTCGATCCGATTCTTCCAAACCGCGATTCGATGGCGTATGTTCAAACCATGGAACATTGAGGCTGTAGATTAACGACCTACGTGTAAACTTTTTGGGTGAAATAATATCGTTTGACAAGCATCCGCTTCGTGCATCTTGATATCTCAGCTCCACCAAGCTCTCCTGCAGCTACATGTAAAACAAAGTATCTAGATTTTCTTTCCTGCTTTGATCACAACTAGTTTAGCAGTGTCATTTATTGCACAGTCCTGGATCGTTACCGCCACAAGAATTTTATAATATGTAATTTCAGCAATATTCCCCAGTATAACTCAATATCGTAGGCGGATTCTCTGTACCGAAAAGCTGCATTCACTTTTTTTCTTAACTATCATTTCTTTTATGTTTTGAAGTTTGTCATGATTTCGAGGCATCGTTGAACAGCATAATTATTACCATTGACCTTTCCCAAATGTTTTGAAAGGAGAAGTAGACAAAGTGCTCCGAATATACAACTAGACATCACAATGATCTCTAGACGCTCTCAGTGGCCTTAAACACTATAATCATAACTTCTGTTTGAGAGTATTCGTTCTGCATTGTTGACTATGCATAATACAAAATAAAAGAAAACAAAAAAATGCTAACTCAGGTTTTCCACAATTTTTAACGTTAGTTGGTGCTTTTTTGTGTAAACTTAGTTTTGCACGAGGGATTAAGGTGTCTTAGAAGAGTTATTGAAAGATCGACTTTGAACTAAAATATATCGACATTTATTTATGTTAGGCAGAGATCAAGATCTAGAATTATTCCTCCGAGGTGGAAAAACCATACACTTCTTATCCACTAGAGATAGACCTAAATCTGTTTGTTATTCGTTTCGTAGTTTTCATCCGAGCAAACATTAATATTTTCACATAATTGTGCAAATGTATGCTAATGTACAAGCGAATAAATAATGATGTTCCTAAAAAAGGTCAGCGAGAGTTACGCGCCTTGATTAACTGGCACTCTTAGACCAAAGATTAAAGGGATACAATCATAAGCCTAGTCCATCGTTTATGAATTTATACACCTCGTTCTACACTAAAAAGGGACAACAGAAGCTGAATTTTGTTTGCATTTTGCACTTGCAAAGTCAAATATGCATACTAAATAAATAATACATATAAAAACCTGTCTAGATCTAAATTTCTATATAATTCTTTGCAAGACTCTCAGATGTAATTATCTAGCCTAAATCTAGATCTATGTCTATTGCTCATTAAAACGTAAAAGAAAATTTTTTTTCAAGTTATTTTCTAGTTTGTTTACACAGCAAATTGTACTTTAGAATAATCCGGAGACACAGAAAGAAGAGACTGGAAATTGCCCGTTCAGCCTTAACAACCACTTATTTTAGCGTTAGTTTAGTCACGATATCCCCATTTTCTATGTGATCCGGTGCATAACTCTCTGTCTATATGCCTGTCATTCCCTCCCTCCCCCCCCCCCTCTCTCTCTCTCTCTCTCTCTCTCTCTCTCTCTCTCTCTCTCACTCTCTTTCTCTGTATGTGTGAGTGTCTCCCCACTATAATATCCTCATGTATTAATAGTCTTTTGCAAAAGCCTTAGGGTGCTCACGAAATTTTAAAGAAACGGACGATATTACGTGATCACCTGTAAATTCAAATTCATGGCATTTATACTTTGAATTATCCAAAATCACTTTCACTTGAGACAGAGGCACGCATAGAGAGAAAGAGAGAGAAGGAGAAAGTGAGGATAAAGAGATGAGAGAGAAAGAGAGGAAAAAGAGGAGAGAGAGGAAAGAGAGAGGGGGAGAAAGAGAAAGAGGAGTGAGAAATAGGGAGAGAAAGGGAAGTGAGAAAGAAAGAGAGAAGAGGGAGAATATATAGAGAGAAAGAGAGAAAGAAGATTGAGAGGGAGAGATAGAGAGGAATGAGATAAAAAAAAAAGAGAGAGAAAAGAAGAAAGACAGAGAGGAGAGAGTAATAGAGAGAAAAAATAAATAGAAAAAGAGAAAGGGGCGACAGAAAGGTAGAGGAAGACAGAGCGGGAGAAAGAGAGGAGAGAGAGAAAAAGAGAGAAGTAGAAAGTGGAGAGAGAGAGAGAGAGAGAGAGAGAGAGAGAGAAAGGAGAAAAAGAGAGAGAGTGGGGAAGAGAGAGGAGAGAGAAAAAGGCAGAGAAAGAGAGAGAGAAGAGAAAGAGATAAAGAGGAGAGAAAAAGGGATGGTTGGTGAAAGATAGAGAGGAAAGAGAAAGAGAGAGTGAGGAGAGAGAGAAAGAGGAAATGAAGAGAGAAAAAAGAGAGAAAAGAAGGAGAAAGACAGGGGGAGAGAGATAGAGAGAAGAAGAAGAGACAGGAGAGAAAAAGAAAGAATTGAGAAAGAGAGAGACGAGAGTAGAGAGAGAGGGGAGAGAGAGAAAGGAAAAAGATAGAGAGAGAGAGAGAGAGAGAGAGAGAGAGAGAGAGAGAGAGAGAGAGAGAGAGAGAGAGAGAGAGAGAGAGAGTTTACTGACGACAGGCAAGAAATCTTAGCCGGCATGCAATTATACCCCAATATTTCACTGTAGTCAAGGAGCGCCACAAACTCCTTTCTTGTATTACACTATTTTTTTTTCTTTTTATTTTTTTTATTTTAAATAAAAATTTTAGCTGCTTATGCCTTTATAATGTCTAGATTTAATATACGTATTATTTTCTCGAAGATAAGATAAAAAAATGTGTTATTTTCCGTCTCTGAACAGTAATTTCTACATTTAAAACCAACTATTAAGCTCAGGCCCAGACTGTGTTTGCCAGTCGTCCACGGAAGGTAACCCTCACTGAAATTTATTAGGGATATCGTCTATTTAAATGAGGTGAAATTATATTGAGTTGCACAAATGATTGCTACAATGGAAGCCAAGTTAAAGTGTGTTTTCACGAAGGTAATGAAAATGAATTAAAACCATGTCTCTCTTTATCTCTGCAGATTAGTTCCTGTGGCGAAGTGGCTCGCCACCATATTGATGGGCTCTGGGGTCCTGTTTCTACTTCTGGCCTCCAAAATCTCTTTCCTGGCCCTGTCTTCTCTCCTGGGGAAACACAGACCAGAGAAAGCTGTGGATTCTACCAACAAGAATGATGTTAGTTTGGTGTTGTTTTTGTTGTTGTAGATCGGATGATGTTGTTGTTCTTGTTGTTCTTGTTTTTGTTGTTGTTGTTCTTGCTGTTGATGTTGTTGTTCCTTTTCTTCTTCTTCTTCTTCTTCTTCTTCTTCTTCTTCTTCTTCTTCTTCTTCTTCTTCTTCTTCTTCTTCTTCTTCTTCTTCTTCTTCTTCTTCTTCTTCTTCTTCTTCTTCTTCTTCTTCTTCTTCTTCTTCTTCTTCTTCTTCTTCTTACTTTCATTTTGCTCTGTCTCTTCTTATTCTCCTTTAACTTAAACGACAGCGCTAGCGACAGAAATAAAAACAATTATGAGAAGATTTGGATATACTCTCTCTCTCTATCTCGCTCTCTCCGTTTCTGTCTCTCTATGTCTCTGACTGTCTGTCTGTCTGCCTCTCTCTCTCTCTCTCTCTCTCTCTCTCTCTCTCTCTCTCTCTCTCTCTCTCTCTCTCTCTCTCTCTCTCTCTCTCTCCCTCTCACTCTCTCTCCCACTTTGCATAAGCTGAAGAGGTAAAAATAAGATACATTATCTTAAGTAATGAGCATCGAGTAATATCATTCTTTTCAGTTTAGCTTTTTTTCCCCTAACACTTTCCTAGATATCTTTGTTTTCCTGTTTTATTTTGTTTTTCATTCTATATAGTTTTCTGTCATTTTCTTTTGTTTTCTTGTAATTCTCTTCATTTTTCATCATTATTTTCGTTTCCCCATGAAACTAACTTTTATTTCTGCGTCATTTTCTTTTTTTCCTTGACATTACCTTGTTTTCTTTCTCTGTCTTTTTCTTTTTTTTTTGTCCCTTCCTCTTCTTTTATCTTTCTTGCTGTTCTCCTCTGTCATTTTGATGCCCAGATTAAATTAAGCCAGATCCATCTCTACCTCTCTCTGTCTCTTCCTTCCAATACCCTACATGTGTTCTCTCACTTTCTCTCTCTTTCTCTTTGTCTCTCTGTGTCTTGGCCTGCAATATTTTGCGAATCTGAAGCCTACTACAATAATATGTCAGATGCTTAAAGGAATTAATACAAATTCTCTGAACGGGTTGTTTCTCTAGTGTTCTCAAACTGTAGTCTGCTATGGTCTAGTTCTTTAGGAGAGGGGCGTTTCTCTTATTGAGTCTGTTAAGGACACAGTACTTCATACAAATGTGTAGCGACATGTAAGTCGCGCACTTACAAACCTCGGTGCTTTGGTGAGTCATACCCCTTCACTTTCCCGAGACGTTAAAACTCGAACATCAGCCACCTTTTGTTACGGCTAGGATAGAGCTGATTAGATGAGATCCCACCTAACAACTATACACAATTACATGGCCTACTTTGCCATATCTCCTTGGTTTTTTTGCTAGTCTTTTTTTTTTTTTTTTTGGTTTTTTTTTTTTTTTTTTTTGGGGGGGGCGTTCATTTAAGCTGTTCCAACTTTGGTTATCTTGTATAGTTGATTAAACTCTTACACTTCCTTCTCAACCAGAACGACCATCAAGAAATCGTGTCGGGTGTTAGAAAAGTGAAAGTTCAGACCGCTAGATGGCTAACCTTTTACGGCTGTAACATCTACATACCTGTCAAAAAAAAAATAATAATTCATAAGTAGAGGTTTGAAACTTCGCAAAGAATTAGTACTCTATTAAGACGTCTTCATTGATTCAAATCAAATGAAAACTTTGCTCCTCCGATCCTAATTAACATGCGAAATGGCTTATACAGAGATTAAGTATCATCAATCTTCAGAGTCTACTGTCAGCTCTTCTTAAAACTACAAGCCTGGGATCTCGCTCTGTTTCTAGCTCACTTACTTCCCCTTGTTCCCGCTGATTCCCTTTACCTCTCTCTCTCTCTCTCTCTCTCTCTCTCTCTCTCTCTCTCTCTCTCTCTCTCTCTCTCTCTCTCTCTCTCTCTCTCCCTCTCCCTCTCTCTCTCTCTCTCTCGTTCACTTTCTCTCTCTCTTCCCCCTCTCTCTCCCCCTCTTTACCGATCACTCCATTAATTTTCTTTCCCCTCTCTCAACTAACCCACGTTGTCTTTTCTTTCACTTCCTCTCTACATTCACAATTTCTTTCCCACTTTTCTCCTGCCTCTAAATTATCTTTACGTATGTTTCTTGAACAACATGTAGTACGAAGATGATATTTGACGACACCCCCCCCCCTCATCCCCCCCATTATCTATGTCTGTCCATCCCCACGCCCTGTGCAGTGGGCACGTTATACCGGCCAGATGTTGATGATCTACCTGGTGCTACTCATCACGTACGGCCTGCTGGTTCTGAGAGCTGTCAAGAATGGACTCTGCTCGCGGAGCAGCCCGTGGCCGAAAGCCACAGCTATTGTAGCCGTAAGTCCTGTTGTCCTGCTCTTTGTTTCCAAATACATATGTAACATGGCCAAAAACTGTCCCAAACGCAAATCCAGAGCCCGAGTGTTAAAAATAGAATTGCTCGAACACGGTTTTCTCGGACATATAAAAATTCCCCAATAAATTTGAGGAATCCACACTCCACTGTACAAATTTTGTTCTGTTCTTTGTTCTTTCTATCAAATATGAATTTGGGCCGAAAGCTGCAACGATTGTAGCTGTAAGTCCTGTTGTCCTGTTCTTTGTTCTTGCTAATTATATCAAATATATATTATAGCCGAAAGCCACGCCATTGTAGCTGTAAGTCTTGTTGTCCTGTTCTTTGTTCTTGCTAATTATATCAAATATGTATTATAGCCGAAAGCCACAGACCTTGTAGCTGTAAGTCCTGTTGTCCTGTTCTTTGTTCTTGCTAATTATATCAAATATGTATTATAGCCGAAAGCCACAGACCTTGTAGCTGTAAGTCTTGTTGTCCTGTTCTTTGTTCTTGCTAATTATATCAAATATGTATTATAGCCGAAAGCCACGACATTGTAGCTGTAAGTCCTGTTTTTTGTTCTTTGTTTCAAACATGTATTACTGTAGAATGCGTTTAACCATCCCAGGAATAGATAAGAAGTATTTCCGCTTTGGACCTTGATATTAAACAATGTTTAAAATATAGAAGCAGTTGTTCAGGTCATTTCCTCTGAAGCAAATGTTTACATTTGAAGTAAGTCAGTTTTTAGAGTGCCTCGAAGGTATCTGATTCATGCGTCTTCCACGACACCAGACACTTGCTCTGATAGGTTGGAGAAAACAAAGACTTAGCAGCAGTGGTCATTGACTTTTATATATTGATCGTCTTGGAATAAAAGATTGCCTCTCTTTACAACAAAAAAATGTAAGGAATTTTTTAAAAAGAATATTCTTTGCAACATGGTAATTATGAATCTTGTGGTATCTGTGATGACAAAGCTTGTTTAGTACATGATAACAAATAATCGTTTGGTATGCGTTGTGATAAAATCCCTTTAGTGAGATAAAATATCAGATTCTTTGATACCTGTAGTGATAATAGAAGAAATGAAATTTAAAAAACATTGAGCATTCGTTGAATAAACACCTTCAGAACTTCGGAATATTAGAACTTTTACATGTATCGGAAAAATTGTTACGGAATACAACTTAACCCCAATTGAGTAGTCCTTGTATTAGGTAGGACAAATGGGTTGGTATTTGTGTGATCGATTGCAACAAAGGACCAAGAGCTTATTGAGAAACAGAAGTTTTCAAATAATGACCGAAGAGAGGTTGAAGTTACTGGGAGGTTTGTATGTGTGTTTGAGTGTAAGGCGGTGGGGTTTGGTATGTAGATGAACTTCTGTGAATTCCCTTGCAACGACGCGTATGTATTTGATTTCTAAAAACAAGGCCAGGCCATCTGATTAGTGAAGAAGTACATTAAAACACAACGAACACTAACAATGAGTCGTCCAAGAATTTTAATACAACCATGGTTACAAGGATAAGTTTTTGGGTCCCATCTTCTCAGTACTGCCCTGGTCAGATTGAGGTTATAATTATATACATTCCTTAATGACACCAACCGCCCCCCCCCCCCCCCCTTGTGTCTCCAGTGTGTGGTTGCAGGAACACTGGAGCCCCTGGGTCTGCTTCTCCTCGCCCTGAAGATCGTGCCGGCCTATGGTCCAGGCCTCGCCGTGTTGGTCCTGGCCTGCAGCGTGTTTCTCTCGGCGGCAGCGGCCTCCTTCCTCACGTGCGCCGGTTACGGGGACGGCGCCAGGGCTGGGGGACTCACGGGACTTGCTACCTTGCTACTGCTGGGTGAGTTTGCTCACTGTCCTGACATCATACCTTCCTACTGCTTGGTAAGTTTGCTCTCTGTCCTGACATCATACCGTGCTACTGCTAGGTGAGTTTGCTCACTGTCTTGACATCATACCTTGCTACTGCTGGGTGAGTTTGCTCACTGTCCTGACATCATACCTTCCTACTGCTTGGTAAGTTTGCTCTCTGTCCTGACATCATACCGTGCTACTGCTAGGTGAGTTTGCTCACTGTCTTGACATCATACCTTGCTACTGCTGGGTGAGTTTGTTCACTGTCCTGACATCATACCGTGCTCCTGCTGGGTGAGTTTCTCACTGTCCTGACTTCATACCTTGCTACTGCTTGGTAAGTTTGCTCACTGTCCTGACATCATACCTTGCTACTGCTGGGTGAGTTTGCTCACTGTCCTGACATCATACCTTGCTACTGCTGGGTGAGTTTGCTCACTGTCCTGACATCATACCTTGCTACCGCTGGGTGAGTTTGCTCACTGTCCTGACATCATACCTTGCTACTGCTGGGTGAGTTTGCTCACTGTCCTGACATCATACCTTGTTACTGCTGGGTGAGTTTGCTCACTGTCCTGACATCATACCTTGCTACTGCTGGGTGAGTTTGCTCACTGTCCTGACATAACTGGCTGGTTGGATGGACTCTCTACGGGTGGACGGGGTGCCGGTTCGTTTGACTAGCCTGTGACACAAATGAACTCTTTATCGCTCTTATGAGCGTCAAAACAGAGTTTGAAATTGAAGATAAATTGTATTGAGTTAATTACGTTCACTCATTCCAATCTCGTAGAAAGTGCGATGATGCGCATGATTATCCAACAGTCATCAGTTGTCACTATAGTATTTGAATCCAGCCGTTTATTTTCTAAATAAATTGAGCTGAGATAATATAAGATAAGGTACTTCTTTATCCCACCTTGGACAACTCTAATTTGCATTTAAACAGAACATTGACAAAGGTTTGGAGAAGAAATAGCGGGGACTGAATTTTCTCCACACTGCGAAATTGATGCGAAATTATTGTCGAAAAACTTACATGCTAGTTACATGACAGTGACTTACTGACTCTGGTGATGAAACATACATACATACATACATACATACATACATACATACATACATACATACATACATACATACATACATACATACATACATACATACATACATACATACATACATACATACATACATACATACATCTATATATGCGTTCGTACATAAAAACAGAGAGACAGACAGAATGATAAGAAGAAGAAAAAGAAAGAAAAGAAGAGGAAGCTTTCGTGTAGCTTAGATCACGAAAAAATCTTTGCATCTCCTGTCCGATTTTCATGTTATATAAGTCGATCTATTTATATAAAGCTTTCACGTAGGATAGTAATGGTTCCACTACAGATGCTGGTTCAAAGAAGCTCACTACATTACACAATAAAAGGATAGATATACTAGGTGTTTACTAACGCTACTCTTTACTCTCTTTCTTGACCAGTCGGTCTGGGCGGCACCATCTACATGGCCTTCCACTGTGACTCAAGTGTGGTCAACTTGCTCCACCTGGCGGGCTGTCTGCTCAGCCTCAATGTGGCATGGTTGCCATGGTTGCAACACCACACAAACGAGTCCAACGAGGTATTTCTGGAGAACAACGCAGACAACTTTAGACAGGCTAATTTTGGTGAGCAAGAGTTGTTTTTTTTTTTTTCGTACATTGATACACTTGTCCTCATAACCAAAAAATCGCTCTTTCAATTTTGTTCTTATACAACGAGCTTAAAGCTCTCCTTATACAATGGAACCTGCATCTCATCTTTCATATGTTAAATTTGATTTGACACTTTCTATGAGCTGTGTAGTTAAGTGAATATTACACTCAGGCAGGAGGAGAATTTCATATCTTGGTACTGCTTGTATAAAGATAATAATTAAGGAATTATTTTGATGCTAGTTTTTGTTCTATGACGTTCCGTGTCAATCTCCCCCTGATCGTGTTCCACCCGACCCTTTCGCTCCACCCACACGCCACTCCCATCCAGGCTCCTCCGTGTCGACCATCGGGTCGAACGACTCGATCAGCGGGGCGGGGTCGACCATGTCCTCCACATCGTCTGCCACCACTGGTTACGGCCCCTCCAGCGACTCTATCCACATGTACGCCCCCTCCAACTCCATGTCAAGTCGCGCAGGCGCACAAACCAGCCGAAGGATTCCAGCAGACGCCAACAGAAGAACAAAGTTCTACAAGAAAGCGACGTGGAAAGCCTCCCTCATCCTTCACGTTACCAAGGTCATCATGGCGTCACTGTTCTGCTTTATCTTTTTCTATGTAGACGTGGCTGCTACAGGATTCCCTCTTAAAGCCAGCTTCTCTAGCAACATGCACGAAGCCTTTCTCAACGGCTGGAACTTCAGCAAGAGCATCAGCTCTGTGCAGACTTACTGGATGCTCGGCTGGAATCTTATAAGCTCCCTTGCCGGTTACGTGTTAGTCTTGATCGTGCTCCACACCAACATGCAGAAAGGAAGTCTGGGGCTGCCTCTAGTGTTATCACTTCCCATAGCTCTGCTTATTGTGTCCGTGAACGATTTTTGTGATTCTGTGACGGCGCATTCCGCAGTGTGTCACCAGTATGTCGCTCCCCTAAAGTATCTGATCCCGACAACAGTCGCTTTGGTGCTCGGGCAGCTGCTCTCCTTCGGAAAGCAGGTTTTTGTGAAAGGTCATGTTAGTCTCCTGAAAGAGACTGAGGTAAGTGCGACGTAGAATTCCTTTGTTTTGTGAATTTGATCACTTAAAACTAGATAAATTTGTCCGAAATGGAGAGCGAGGCCATATTTATAATTTGGCAGCGGTTATTGAGGCCATGTAGCCCTATAACCTTTAAGATTAGTGGAGCTATGTAGCGTCAATAACCACTCCGCAATAATAATAATAATAATAATAATAATAATAATAATAATAATAATAATAATAATAATAATAATAATAATAAAAATAATGATGATGATGATGATGATGTAATAATACGGCAGCGGTTATTGGGGCTATGTAGCGTCAATAAACACTCCGTTATAATTATTGTCTGTTGACTTTGACGTTCTGATACTTATTTCTTGCCACTATCCAATTGGTTTTTCCGTGTCTATACTCCATATTTCCAAGTATTTTTGACAGAGTCAGTATGATCACCAAGGAAACAAAATCAATGTTTTTCTTTAAGAAAGACAGTGCGTCCCAAATAAATAT